>SJYC01120538.1:0-29996 GCA_006408675.1 Madoqua kirkii
TTTTATAGAAAGCAAGGAGACAATAGAAGTTTCTAAATTCTGGGGAGTCAGGTAGAGAGCATAAAGTATTTACAAATATTTCATTTCAGTTTACAAAAACAGAATCTCCTAAGTTGTTATGGGTTACAGACATATTAAGAAGAAAGAGCTTTCTTATATATTCAGAACACTGAACACTATAATGTCACTGACATTCTAAATGTCAGTGACAATCATCCTCATCAGTTCATTCAGTTCTAAGTGATTAATTCTTGTTCTGCTGAATCTTGGGTCAGCAACCTCATAAACCTGTCAGCATTTTTACCTAAGTTTTGGAAATCCTGACTCAGGCCACAGGTATGTTCTTAAAGATATCGGAATGATATCACCAGGAGTCTGTACCCACGAATATGTACCTGGTCCACTGATTTCGTGAGACAGTGCTTGGTTGTTAAAGATAAAAGCTTTGGCTTATAGATGATTGCAGAGCCTTTAGGGAGCATCCAGAATAGAATGGAAACAATCTGTAAGGGTCAGAGACCTGAAAAGGTATGGATTAATTTATTAATGAAAATTTTCAAAAGTGAATGATCTGATGAGAGGTCATGACAAGAAAAATGCAGCTAACAGTGAAGTCTGGTTGTTCCTGAGGTATGTAACACACACAAAGCCAACCCAGAAAATATTAGACAGTGTCTAAAAACACGCTTAAGGTTAATCTCAAAGAAGATGGTGAGCACAATATCTGATTTTTAAGAATGTATAATTTTTATAGAGGAAAAAATCTCAAGATTTTTTGTATCTCAGTATATATACTTTTATGTATTTAGAGATATATAGAAGTCTCAAGACATAATTTCCATAATATACCAAGGGAATACCACGAATGTCAACTTAGATTTAGTAAGTCCAGGTGACTCAGTGGTAAAGAATCTGCCTGCTAATTCAGGAGACATGGGTTTGATCCCTAGGTCGGGAAGATCCCTGGAGGAGGAAATGGCAACGCACTCCAATATTCTTGCTTGGAGAATTCCATGTACAGAGGAGCCTGGCTGGCTACAGTCCATGGCGTTGCAAAGAGTCAGGCACGACTGTGCATGAACATACACCAGCAAGTCCTAAACATCTATGTTTTAATAAAGCTCAGTAGGAAAGTCTGATGTACCTCCCCAGCTGAAAGCCACTGACCTAGAAGATGCTAGACTCCAAATAAAGAAGTAAAGTTGCAGCTTGGATAAGATTAGCTGAAGTCATGACTGGTAATACTGTCATCATTAGGCAAAGAACACCAGGATACTGATCCATAGAGACAGATCATGGACCAAGAGGGTATTGAGAAGTCTATAGAAATTTCTCATGCAGCAAACCGTTTCTGAGATACTTATATAAATAATCATATTCTACTTCTCTTTTTTCTCTTAATAAAAATACATCTCGTTACTGTATATACAAAGTTGTACCTCTCTGCTACTTATTGTTCCTAGTAGAGTCTTATTCATAGATATTAACTATACTTTTTAACCAAACTATACCTTTTAACTTATATTTCAGAGAAAATGAGAGGGCAGAAAGACTGGGTCATTGGAAGTAGCCTGTCCCACACCGGCACTTTAGAAGAGCTCAGAAACACACATAACTTTCTACAGCTGCACATGTCATTGAGACACTTCTTAAAGTGTGAATCCAACCACATCTCCCAGGTTTAAGACAGATCTGAATTGAAATCCTCTCACCACTGTGTGCTTTTGTATAGTTAACTTCTCTGAGCACCACCCTCTGCTGCCCCTGCATCAGTAAAAGTAGGGTGGGTTCTTGGGGGCAAAAGTGATCCGTGAACGTTCTTGAGCTCCCGTGGCTGATGGAGAGCCCACAGCAAGTGTTCCTTCACTTTCTCCTTGATGTGTGTAGGTTCGGACTCCTAACAAACAGCCAACATCAGTGTAGTTCTTACTGTAGGCACATGATTGTTTTGAACTCTCAGGCTTACAAAGATGGTTAAGACACAGTCCTACTTTCTCGGAATTAAGGATTAAGCTAGAGGGAGGGCGTGTCCTCTCATTATCAAACTGGCTGCTTCCACACGTTCCCAGCGAGGACTTTTAAACAGAAGAGAAGAAAGCAAGCGTTCTGGGGTGGGACCTTGGTGGGTGGGCTCCCCCCGAGCTTTGGCTTTGCCTGTCTGTACAGCAAGGATATTTGTAACACCTGCCTCATTCCATAGTTGTGAGGATTAAAGATTGTCGCAAGGTGAAGCAGGTAAAATACCTAGATGAGTGCCAGGCTTACAGTAAGCACTGACTAAACATTAATTATTGACTATTATTCTACTTGCTCTTCCTACCACTCTACCAGGCATTGTGTTTGTGGTTCACTGCAAGATCTTTGTTTGTTTCCCGGCCTAATTCCCCATTATAAGGACATAACGAGGCACAGAGAAGTTATGTAACTTGTCCAGCACCGCATAGCTAGTCAATGATTGAGCTGAATTTGAATCCAGGTTAGCTGGACTCCCAAGTCCCTGGTCTTTTCCGACTGATTAGAGGGTGAGAGGGGAAAAGAAAACAGAGGCGTTTTGCTTGAGACAGATCACTAAATTTCTGAGGCTTCGAGTCCTTGTCTTTAAAATGGAAATAACAATGTACCTCCAGCTCAGGGCTTTGGTGAAATTAAGTGAGAAGACATTGAAAGTACTTAGCCTGGTGTCTGGAGCACACTTAGTCCTTGGGAATGGCTTGGCGCTTGTCAGTTTCTGGAGGTGGGATTCATCTTCATTAGAAAGGAAAGGTAGCATTTGACTGGCTGGATCAGGAGGTATTCTGAGCAGAGGCCGTGGAGTGGCAGTCAGGGCAGGGAGGTCACAGCCTGTCCCTTTGGCACTGGTTACCTGCTGGCGGGAGCCTGGGGGTCTGAAGGCGTGGCCCCCGGATAGGAGGCTGAGAGGCAGGTGGCATGAGCTGTGCCAGCAGAAGGCAGAGACTCGGAGGAGTTTCTGCCCAGGAAGATGGTACCCCCCACTTTCTCCTCCAGACAGACCTCTGCTGTGTCCGGCGGCCCCTACGAGTCCTCCCCGGTGTTGGGCCTTGTCTAGCCGGTGCCCTCCTCCTGTGCCAGCCTCTGAGTGGGCCTGTCTGGGGGCAGATGGCAATGTGGGCATCTTGCCAGAGAGAGACTATGGCTGCTGCACATGGGGCTGGGCCCATTTTCCTGGGACCTGTGGCGGGGAGAGGAGCCCGTGGGAGGAGGAGCAGGAGCCGGATGAGCAGGAATGGGATGAGGCACCGGACGGGCAGGAAAGCAGGAGTTGTGAACTCCCTCATGGCAGTCCTCCCCCACATTCTAGTCCTCCTGTGGGAGCTGGAACGGTGAGGCGGGTGGTAGCTGCAGCAGGGACCAGAGGATCTGTCTGCCAGAGATTGCTGAGGGCCTGCTACCAGGTCCCTCGCAGCTCATAGTCCTTATGGATGTCTCCTGTAATGTCCAGTCCCTCAGTCGTGTCCCGCTCTTTGTAACCCCGTGGACTGCATCGCGCCAGACTTCCCTGTCCTTCACTTTCTGGAGTCTGCTCAGATTCATGTCCATTGAGTTGATGATGCCATCCAACCATATTATTCTCTATTGCCCCCTCTCTGATAGGATATTTATTTATTTGGCTGTGCCCAGTCTTAGTTGGGGCATGCTGGGTCTTTAGCTGTGGCATGCAGACTCTTAGCTGTGGCCTATGGGATCTAGTTCCCTGACCAGGGATCGAACCCAGGGCCCCTGCATTGGGAGTGCAGAGTCTTAGCCACTGGACCACCGGGAAGTCCCTTAGTATCTCATTTAAAGGAAGATGGAAGTGAGACTGAGGGGTGAAATGTTCTCTACATTAATCCCCAGGGCCACCTTGATGACAGTTTACTGTCTCGTTTAAAAGAAGCTCAAGCAGAGGCCGAGAGGTGAGACAGCCGGCCCGGGGTCGCAGTCACAGGACCAGAAGTTAAGACTCAGCCTCTTGTTGGTCTAACGAACTTTTCCCTGTTCTGCTGTGGCTTCAGACCAGGGGTCCCAGACGCTGCCAAAGCACTTTTCTCTTATTTTCCTGGTTCCCAGTAAGGATGAGCTGTGATGGTGACAGGCCTGTCTCTTATACACATCTAATTCTGGGGAGTCAGGTAGAGAGCATAAAGTATTTACAAATATTTCATTTCAGTTTACAAAAACAGAATCTCCTAAGTTGTTATGGGTTACAGACATATTAAGAAGAAAGAGCTTTCTTATATATTCAGAACACTGAACACTATAATGTCACTGACATTCTAAATGTCAGTGACAATCATCCTCATCAGTTCATTCAGTTCTAAGTGATTAATTCTTGTTCTGCTGAATCTTGGGTCAGCAACCTCATAAACCTGTCAGCATTTTTACCTAAGTTTTGGAAATCCTGACTCAGGCCACAGGTATGTTCTTAAAGATATCGGAATGATATCACCAGGAGTCTGTACCCACGAATATGTACCTGGTCCACTGATTTCGTGAGACAGTGCTTGGTTGTTAAAGATAAAAGCTTTGGCTTATAGATGATTGCAGAGCCTTTAGGGAGCATCCAGAATAGAATGGAAACAATCTGTAAGGGTCAGAGACCTGAAAAGGTATGGATTAATTTATTAATGAAAATTTTCAAAAGTGAATGATCTGATGAGAGGTCATGACAAGAAAAATGCAGCTAACAGTGAAGTCTGGTTGTTCCTGAGGTATGTAACACACACAAAGCCAACCCAGAAAATATTAGACAGTGTCTAAAAACACGCTTAAGGTTAATCTCAAAGAAGATGGTGAGCACAATATCTGATTTTTAAGAATGTATAATTTTTATAGAGGAAAAAATCTCAAGATTTTTTGTATCTCAGTATATATACTTTTATGTATTTAGAGATATATAGAAGTCTCAAGACATAATTTCCATAATATACCAAGGGAATACCACGAATGTCAACTTAGATTTAGTAAGTCCAGGTGACTCAGTGGTAAAGAATCTGCCTGCTAATTCAGGAGACATGGGTTTGATCCCTAGGTCGGGAAGATCCCTGGAGGAGGAAATGGCAACGCACTCCAATATTCTTGCTTGGAGAATTCCATGTACAGAGGAGCCTGGCTGGCTACAGTCCATGGCGTTGCAAAGAGTCAGGCACGACTGTGCATGAACATACACCAGCAAGTCCTAAACATCTATGTTTTAATAAAGCTCAGTAGGAAAGTCTGATGTACCTCCCCAGCTGAAAGCCACTGACCTAGAAGATGCTAGACTCCAAATAAAGAAGTAAAGTTGCAGCTTGGATAAGATTAGCTGAAGTCATGACTGGTAATACTGTCATCATTAGGCAAAGAACACCAGGATACTGATCCATAGAGACAGATCATGGACCAAGAGGGTATTGAGAAGTCTATAGAAATTTCTCATGCAGCAAACCGTTTCTGAGATACTTATATAAATAATCATATTCTACTTCTCTTTTTTCTCTTAATAAATCTCCCCCACCCACCCATGATTGCTGTCTTCTCCCCCAGCTGTTCTGCTTCCTCTTCCTCTCTGCTGTTTCCCCTTTACGGAGCAGACTGACGAGCACTTCCTTGGCTCTGGGCAGGGCAATCTGCCCCAGGGGCCGCCGGCTAATCTAGAAGGCAGCAGGGGGTTGGGAATGGTCTGTACGGATGGCCAAGGGCTTATGTCTTCCAGTCGGCGGTACCACCTGAGCACTGAAGTAGGGGTTGAGCAGTTCCCAAGTGACACCAAACTGGGGCCAGACACCAAGGGTGGAGTTGGTGAAGCCCACAACCCCCACCCCCCATCTCATAGCCCCCGAGTTGGTATGTGGGGTAGGGGCTAGGTGGACAGCTTTGCTACTCCCATTTTGGCCTCTGGCTCATGCCTCATCCCCTGGATTCTTCATGCTGGGGAGAAGGCATAGAGGAGGGTGAGCCAGGGGCCAGGCCTCTGGATACTCTCCAGAGGAGGGCCCCCATCCTGATGCCCTGGCAGGACCACAGCCCCTGCCACCATCAGTGCACTCCACTGGTGCTGTGTGCATAGCCTCTCTGCAGAAGAGAGACCAGCTCCCTGCCCACTTCTTCCAAACCCTGCCAGCTCTCACACGCTCCCAGGGGTTTTCCAGGTACCCACACAACACCTCATGCAATAGCTGAAAGCCAGGTCTTTTCATTCTGTCTGAATACTCGGGGTTCTCCTGCTTAGATTCCTTCTCAAAACAAAGCAGTCTAGCAATCTAGCCTGTAGTTTCCACTCTCCTAAAAAAGATTATGATGTACTCGTTCCTTCTAGAAAGTCCTGGGCTGCTTGTGCTACTAACCAACTACTCCCTTCTTCAGAAGGACCTTGGGATCGAGCCCAGAGTCCCCGAGATCCCTCTGAGCAAGTGCCTGAGTCCTGGCTGGAGGAAAGGGCAGCACGTGGAGGATCTGACGGTCAGGCTGCACTCAGCTCCAGGAGGGCTTTGTTCCTCAGAGGCGGTCACGGACCTGGCCCATCCCGTATGGCCTGTCTCCATCCCCTGCTGTCAGTGGAAAGCCCGGCTCGGGGGCTCTGCCCTGTGTCCCAGTGGTAGTGGAGGACTCGGCAGGAAGCGCAGTGATGGCGTCGTCACCACTGCCCTGGTTCTTACCATCCCCAGCCCTCTCTCCCTTTCAGATCTGCTGAGTCCCAAAACTGGCACATCCAAGGACAGGCCACCAAGTTCATTTCCTCAGGGCACGTGCCAAGATCACCACCAGCCCAGTCTCTCACGTGGCCAACCCGAATGGCCCTATACATCTACTAGCTGCCCCAGACTCCGTTGAAGGGCTGGGCTGAGGCAGGAAGTGATAGGGGTGGGTCAATGAGGGAGCTCAAGGCCCCCCTTGACCTGGGGCCTGAAATGGGTATGGGAACCATCTGCAATGTGGTTGCAAAGCCAGGAGGGGGATGCAAGGACCAGGGGATGACCTGGTAGACGCTGGACGAAAGGGACCTCCCGCCACTGTCTCCTAAGGCCCCTCTCCTGGGCTGTTTCTTATTTTCTATTGTTGCACTGGTGGTGGTAGCAGGTCCTTGGGGTTTTGTTTGTTATCGGTCACTGCTTTGGCAAACATTGTTCTTTGTCCCTACCTCAGAAGCATTTCTAGTGCAAAGTCTTAATGAGGTCCATAAAGCTATTAGCGTGCTCATTTCAAAGAGTAAGTTGGACTGTCAGCTAATAGTTAAGAGATAGCCAGTCCACCTCTCTATCTGACTTGGTTACTCAGTAACCATTGCTGGGCAAGGGGAGGTGAGACTCTCGGAAGTGACATTTCTCACTAAACAGACTTGGAGGGTCCTGGGATAGGCGCCAGGCCTGGAACAGTCTGTGGGCCTTGCCTTGAAGGTTCCAGTGTCCCTGGCTTGCTCGTCCAGCTTGCCCAGCCCCTGGGCTGCCTTCCCTCCCCTCTGCAGCTGCCCTGGGGCCAGCTGGGTAAGGCCAGGCTCTGTGTGTATTTTCCCCCTGCCCCCCTTTCTGGGGCCCCTTGGTTCTGAAAGAAGAGCTCATGAGAGCAGAAGTGAAACTTGCGGCTTCCACAGGCGTCAGGAGCCCGTCACTTATCTTCCAGTGAGCTACTGTGAGGCCGGTGGCCTCAGCCCAGCCCTTCGCTCCACCCATGTCCCCAGTCCCCTTTGAACTATGGCACCTTGGCCTTTTTCTTTAAGAGATGTCAAAGTGGAATGGAAAGCGAACTGGACCAAGGAGAGCCCAGCTCCAAGCACACTTTGACCAGCTAGCCGGGCTCCTCTGGGCTCCTCCTGCCATTGTGTGGAGTCTAGGCAAGGAGTCCCAGAGGAGGCCAGTGCCCAGCCCGGCATCATACAGCACTCTGAGGACCTTCTGCCCCACAGCCTCCCTCCCTCTGACTCTCCTGCTCTCTTGGCCATCAGGTTCTCTACGGAGAGATGGAGTCAGAGCTGGGAGAAAGGTCAGCCAGGCCTCTGGGCAGGGCTGGAATCTGGCTGATCAGCATGTCTATGGACCTCTGCTAAGCCTCTCCATCTACTCCCAAGGGAGTGCAGGGGCGGGCCCAGCAGACCAGCCTGTGCTCTGTCCCCTTGCAGGCTCCCCCATGGGTACTTGTAGCCTCAGGCGTCTGCAAAGATGCCTCCAGCCCAGGTCTGGATACTGGGCAGGTGCGGAGGAGTGGACTAGCCAGCCTCCAGACCCCTACCTTACAGGCATATCTAGGGCCTGGAGCCCCCACTACTCAGAGCAGCTTTGTGCCCACCCCCACCCTGCTCACCTCCCGCCCACTCCAGTTTTCCTTTCCAAAACCTGAAATCATCGTCGCTGTCATTTTTTAAGTGTGGACTGCATGTCAGAAACCTGTAAGAGGTATGCATCATCTCATCAACCTATCATCAGCCCCGTGAGAGAGGTGATAAACTGTACTTTCAGATGACACACAGGTGTAAGGAATGAAAGCAGGTTTCACCTGATTCCTGAGTCCAGGGCACCTCCAAGGGTCTCCCTGGGGGTGGCCGTGTGCCCGGGGAGTGGCTGGCAGGATGGATGAGGCAGAGGAAGCCAGCCCTGCCTTCTGCGAGGAAGCTCCTCTAGAGTTTTCCCAACTCACCAGCAGGGCAGAGCCCTGGGTCCCCACCTGCCTGGTGCCCAGAACTCTGTGACCTAGAAAATCCTATCCCTCTTCAGTGACGTCCCATCACCCCAAGAAACAGTCCAGTCTCGCCCAAGGCCCTTCGTGACCTGTCCCTTTTCTCCTTCCCAGCGTCCTCACCTGCTGTGCTTGGCTCAGCCCCACATTCCAGACACCCTGAACTACACCCTGAACCATACAGAGTTCCCCAAACAGGTAGTGATATTCACGCCTCCACGCTTCTGCACACGCACTTCCCCTCTCCCTGGCCCTGCTCCTGTCCCAGCCCTGTTGAGCCGGGCTGCCTCCTGCTAGTTTGTGAAGACTGTGCTGAGATCTCACCTCCAGGATTCTTTCTTTTTTAAAAAAATTTTTATCGGAGTATAGTTGCTTTACAATATTGTATCAGTTTCTGTTGTATGACAAAGTGAATCAGCTATATATATATATATCCTCTCTTTTTTGCATTTCCTTTCGGTTAAGTCCCCACAGAACACTGAGTAGTTTCCTGTGCTCTACAGTAGGTTCTCTTTTGTTACGTGTTTTATACTTAGGGCTTCTCGGGTAGCACTGGTGGTAAAGAACCCACTTGCCAGTGCAGGAGATGCAAGAGACCTGGGTTTGATCTCTGATCCGAAAGATCCCCTGGGGGAGGGCATGGCAACCCACTCCAGTATTCTTGCCTGGAGAATCCCCATGGACAGAGGAGCCTGGCGGGCTACGGTGTGTAAGGTGGCAGAAGAGCTGAACATGAGTGACGTGAATTAGCACACCCATCAGTAGTGTATACACATCAATCCCAATCTCCTGATTCATCCCACCGTCCGCTTCCCCTCTGGTATCCATACTTTTGTTCTCTAAGCCTGTGTCTCTTTGCAAATACCCTTTTTCTAGCTTCTACACATACAGGTTAATATACAATGTTTGTTTTTCTCTTTCTGGCTTCCTTCACCCTGTAGGAGAGTCTCAGGTCCGTTCACGGATTCCTCTCCTGCCCCTGCCCCCACCCCAGCGGGTCTGGGCGTCTGCGCAGGAGTCCCGCGGGGCTGGCCGCCCTCTTTTGTAGCACAGTCACGCTGGCCCTGCTGTCGCCCTGCTGTCGCCCTGCTGTCGCCCTGCTGCCCCGTGAGCCCGGCGGGCAGCGGTCTCTCCTACGGTTGGTCTCCCCAGGCCCCTGGCTCAGGGCCGGGCACGTGGTGGGATGCGCGTGGGGGTGGGCGGTCCTGGCTCCAGCTCAGGGAGACTGGATGTCTGCAGCTGGGCCCAGATGTGCTCGCTGTTCCATAAGAGCTTCCCCCACCCGAGGGAGGGGACCCCAGGTGGAAGCAGATAAGGAAGAGCACAGGGGGCCACAGGCCGGAGAAAGTCCAGGGCGGTGCTCTGAGGTGCCGCCCAGGTGGGCGGGTCCCGGCCCCTGGGGCAGAAGCCGTGTGGTGGGGAGCCCAGGGGGCTGGGGTGGGGAGGAGAAGGGTGGCTGCCAGCGGGGCTGTGCCTTTTGACCCCTCACTGACTCCCACCGGCTCCCGAGGGCTCAGCATGGCTGAGGGTGGCCTGGGCCTCAAGGCCAGGCTTGTCAAGGGAGGACAGTCAGTGCCAGGGCCTCAACAGGGCCCCCGGGATCTCTGAGGCCCAGCAGATGTGCTCAGTCACTCAGTCCTGCCTGACTCTTTACGACTCTATGCACTGTACCTGCCAGGCTCCTCTGTCCACGGGATTCCCCTCTGTCAATGGCATTTCCCAGGCAAGAATACTGGAGCAGGTTGCCATTTTCTTCCCTAGGGTGTCTTCCCCACCCAGGGATCCAACGAACGTCTCCCGAGTCTCCTGCAGGCAAATTCTTTACCACGGCACCATCTGGGGAGTCAAGGAGATCTAATTTGTCACCAGGTCACTGCATCCATGTAGCAGTGAAAAGAGACTTGGCTGAGCCCACGAGTGGAGGGTAGCACAGCAGAGACCTAGGGACCAGGGTGAGAGATACATTGTATTCACCTGTCTCTGACTTAGATGTGGTTGATGCTGTTCTCCCTGTACATCTGATGAGGAAACCAGAGGCAAAAAATTAAAGAATTTGCATCTGGTTGCACAATTAATTAGAGGCTTCCCAGGTGGCTCAGTGGTAAAGAATTGGCCTCAAGGCCAGGCTTGTCAAGGGAGGACAGTCAGTGCCAGGGCCTCAACAGGGCCCCCGGGATCTCTGAGGCCCAGCAGATGTGCTCAGTCACTCAGTCCTGCCTGACTCTTTACGACTCTATGCACTGTACCTGCCAGGCTCCTCTGTCCACGGGATTCCCCTCTGTCAATGGCATTTCCCAGGCAAGAATACTGGAGCAGGTTGCCATTTTCTTCCCTAGGGTGTCTTCCCCACCCAGGGATCCAACGAACGTCTCCCGAGTCTCCTGCAGGCAAATTCTTTACCACGGCACCATCTGGGGAGTCAAGGAGATCTAATTTGTCACCAGGTCACTGCATCCATGTAGCAGTGAAAAGAGACTTGGCTGAGCCCACGAGTGGAGGGTAGCACAGCAGAGACCTAGGGACCAGGGTGAGAGATACATTGTATTCACCTGTCTCTGACTTAGATGTGGTTGATGCTGTTCTCCCTGTACATCTGATGAGGAAACCAGAGGCAAAAAATTAAAGAATTTGCATCTGGTTGCACAATTAATTAGAGGCTTCCCAGGTGGCTCAGTGGTAAAGAATCCACCTGCCAATACAGGAGACCCAGGAGACATGGGTTCAATCCCTGGGTTGGGAAGATCACCTGGAGCAGGAAATGGCAACCCACTCCAGTATTCTTGCCTGGAAAATTCCATGGACAGAGGAGTCATGGAGTTGCAGAATCAGACATGACTGAGTGCACACGCGCACACACACACACACACACACACACACACGCGCGCGCGCGCGCGCACGCGTGCGTCTACAAAACTTGAAGGTTTTTTCCAGACTGGACACTAGTGAGTGTTAATCTGCAGGGCTGTGGTTTTCTTCCATCCTTTGCTTTCTGAAGAAGCCAAGTTGGGCACAGTCTCCAAATCCTTTCACCCCCTCCCCCCACCCGCTGCCAGATTCTGAAAGTCCCTGATTCAGGAGTCATGAGCCATTTACCAGTTGGAAAACATTGCTGCCACCAAGCTTGTCTATGTGGGTCACTGTGACAGTCCCTGGGAATAACCCCAGATTCCCTGGAGAATCCCTTGTGACTCCCTGCCCCCATGCACCCCGTGTCTGGAAGTAGGAGCCAGACAGACCACAGAGTAGAGGAGTCTGAAAGCCAGGCTGCAGAGTTGGAGCTTCATTCTTTTCCTCCCCCAAGCTTTAAGCTTTTAATTTTGTACAGAGCTTCGTACTTAACGGAATGGAGAGCCACTGAGATATATGCAGCCTGGTGACGGCAGGGTGCATGTACCTTCATTCTCTTCAGAAGATGAACTATGAGGCAGTGGAGAGATGGAAATAGACCAGAAGTCCACGGACGAAATGAGAAGGGTCCTGGCAGCCCAACCTGATTTCAGTCTCTGATGTAACACCCTTCATTTCACAAACCCGAGCCTTCGTAACATGCTTGTGGGGAAGTGATTTGGGGTTTGGAGGCAAATCGCTAGAGAGGGCAGAACCAGCCTCCAGTGTCCTGGCTCTTTGATTCAAGGAGCCCAGGCATAGAATGGGGTTTCCAGGCCCCATCCTCTCCTTCCCCACCTTCTCCAGGGGATCTTTAAGAAACCAAGGCTCTGGCCTTTCTCCTGGGCTGGAGTCCACGCTGAGCTCTCTTTTTCCATGTACTTCCTGGTTCCTGGATGCTGATCGGCTCAGCTGATGCTCTGCTGGGGAAGCAGTGACTCGGGAGGACAGGGGGGCCCTCCCCCAGATCCTCAGGAGAAGGGGAAGAGTGGGGCGGGCAGTGGAAACTTCAGTGGTGCCTGGCTGACCTGTGTTTTCCACCCCAGATCAGAGCATGGGATGAGACGTGGGGGTGGGAGAGGGCTGTGTGATGCGTGAGCCACAATGGAAACAGTGACCCTTCTGTCTGGAGGAATGGACTAGAATGGAGCCAGGCAGAGGACCTGGTCCTGTCAACCGGCTTGTCCTCAGCTGCCACGTTGCCCTCTGTGTTTTGGACTCTGCCATATCTGCAGTGTTCTAGGCTTCTCTGGAGGCTCAGACAGTAAAGAATCTGCCTGCGAGGCAGGAGACCTGAATTCGGTCCCTGGGTGGGGACGATCCCCTGGAGAAGGGAATGGCTACCCATTTCAGTATTCATACCTGGAAAATCTCACAGACAGAGGAGCCTGGAGGGCTACAGTCCATGGGGTGGCAAAGAGTCAGACATGACTAAGCAACCAACTAGGCTTACGAGGAGTAGTTGACCTCGCTTTGAAGATAGACCCTTTCTGGAAGTTTGGAATCAACCTGTACACCCTGATATATTTAAAATGGGTGATGTATATGTACAGCTCAGTCCCTTCGCTGTTCACTTGAAACTACCTCAACATTGTCAATCAGCTATACCCCAATACAAAATGTCTCTGGTGTTAAAAATAATAAAAAAATTTTAAAGTAAAATGGATAACCAGCAAGGACCTACTGTATAGACAGGGAACTCTGCTCAATGTTATATCGCAGGCTGGATAGGAGGGGAGTGTGGGGGAGAATGGATGCATGTATATGTATGGCTGAGTCCCTTCGCTGTTCACCTGAAATTATCACCACATTGTTCATCAGCTGTGGCTCAGACGGTAAAGCATCAGTCTATAATACAGGAGACCCGGGTTCGAGCCCAGGGTTGGGAAGATCCCCTGGAGAAGGAAATGGCAATCCACTCCAGTAGTATTGCCTGGTTCCCGTGGACAGAGAAGCCTGGTAGGCTATAGTCTGTGGGGTCACAAAGAGTCAGACACGACTGAGCAACTACACTTTCACTGTCTTTCACCTCAATACAAAACAAAAAGTTTTTTAAACAAAGAGACACTTGGCGTGCATCCTCCTCCTCCTGGCTCCCACCATTTCCAATATTTAAACACAGTTCTGTCTCCCTGTGCCCCTATCTCTCTCGCACACACACACACAGAGGCACCCTGATCTTAGGGAGGACAGGGGGAAGTAGAGGCAATGGGCAGCGACAAGAGCTGCAGAGGGCGCTTTGGTGCCGTCTAGGACGCCGCCACTGGCCCAGCCCTGTTGGGAAGCCTCTGCCCTCGGGAGCAGGAACTCTGAGCACTCTGGCCTCTGGGCACCTGTCCCTCCCCTCCCTGTGGCCTCTGCCCCAAGCAGCTTGTGTCTGGAGGGGAGCGTTGGTGGTGCTGCCAGAACGGGCACAGGCGGACTGCTTCCTGGACACAGTGGAGATGGTAGGCCAGGACTCCCTGCTCACCCAGATGCCCACCTCCCCCTGCAGGTACCGAGCCTTCATCCTGCTCATCACCTTCTTAATCTACACCTGCTATCACATGTCACGGAAGCCCATCAGCGTTGTCAAGGTGAGCCTGGCCTGGGGGTAAGGAAGAAGGCCGGGCTGCTGGCCTCAGCAGAAATACGGAAATCCTTCAGTAGAACAGCCCGGAGCTCAGTGAAGCACCATCCTTGTCCCTTATCTTGGTCACCAAGTCTGTCTCTTCCCCCTTGGCTGACTCCAACTTTTAGCAGTTCTTTTTCCCAGGAGAGTTTCCTGGGTTCTTCACCAAGAGAGCAGTGTCGGGGAACTGGGGGTGAACCAGAGAGCAGGCACCTTGGGTCCCCTGGGTGCTGCTCATAGACACCCCTTGCCCTTCACCGAGGCTCTGCCGCGGCACCTGTCTCCAGAGCCATACCTGCCAGACCGGGTGTCAGAGGCAGGGAGTCCAGTGGGGAGGGGCAGTGGGCTGCTGTGGTGGGGAGGTTACTGGCTCCCTTGCGGGCTGGGTTGACTCTGGGGCCACCAGCTAACCCGTGACCTGCGCACCCGTCACCTCTCCAGAGCCGTCTGCACCACAACTGCTCGGAGGTGATCCAGCCCCTCAATAGCACCCACAGTCTCAACGACACCACGTGGTGCAACTGGGCCCCCTTTGGTAAGAGCGGGGTGAGCTGCTCCTCCCCATGCCTGCTCGCCATCCAGGCCCGGGAAGGGCTTCTTGCTGGGGGCATCCAGACAGCCAGCTTTCTGTCTCCCCCATCTGCCTTCAGATAAGAGCAACTACAAGGAGCTGCTGGGGGCCGTGGACAATGCCTTCCTCGTGGCCTATGCCATCGGCATGTTCATCAGGTAAGAGGCAGAGCCTGCGCTGTCCTGCAGGATGGATCAGGCTGCTGTCTTCTCTACACCAACCTGGGGCAGCCGGGTCAAAGAGAGAAAGTTGCTGGAAATGAGACAAGCCTTCCACACATTCCGCCACCCGTAGCTGCCACTATCACCCAGCCTGCTCCTTCACCTGGCTGATTCCCTCTTCTAGTAACTCTCCTGCAAAGGCCTTCCTTGATCTTCTTTTGAGTTTATCACTCAGATGGTGTGTCAACGGTGTGGCTGGAATATGGTCTGTCCTGGACAGGGGTCCTTGACGGATAACTCGAAAGCTGAAAGCCCAGCACGGCTTTTATGTAGCAAGCATGATGTTTGTTCCCAGGAGTTGAGGGTGGCTGAGGCTGGGTACTACCTCTAGAGAGCTCACAGCCTAATGGAGTGACCAATACTTCAGCAGCTACGTTATAAACAGTGCGGTGGCTCTGAGACAGAGGTGGCTACGTACGGAGCTCCAAGGAGTCACTTTGTCTGAGCTGGGATTAGAAAAGAGCGGTCAGGAAAGGCTTCTTGGAGGAGATGACATTTGAACTGACGAAGAGAAATTGGACTTGACTCATTTGAAAAGACCCTGATGCTGGGAAGGATTGAAGGCGGGAGGAGAAGGGGACGACAGAGGATGAGATGGTTGCATGGCATCACCGACTCAACGGACATGAGTTTGGGTAAACTCCGGGAGTTGGTGATGGAGAGGGAGGCCTGGCATGCTGTAGTCCATGGGGTCACAAAGAGTCGGACACGACTGAGCAACTGGACTGAACTGAATAAAGACAAGAGTCTTTCCCAGTGGCTCAGTGGGTAAAGAATCCACCTGCAAGGCAAGAGACACAAGGGCCTCGGGTTTGATCCCTGGGTGGGGCAGATTTTTCTCGAAGAGGAAATGGCAACCCTCTCCTATATTCTTGTCTAAAAAATTCCTTGGACAGAGGAGCCTGGTGGGCTACAGTCCACAGGGTGGCAAAAGGTAGACATGGCTGAGCACACTCGCACAATGGAGCCCTGGCTTGGTGAAATAAGGCAGGTGTAATTTGAAGCAGCATGACTGCACAGAGGGCAGGGGGTGGACTGGGGGACTCGCAACAGGTTTACCAGCATGTAAAATCCAGGAGACGGGGCTGAAGAATGAGGTCACTGTGTACTAGGCTGTGAGCACAGGAGAGCTACTGAGTGGGCGGCTCGGGGGTTGTCATCTTCAGATCTACATGTCAGACAGATACTGAGAGGCTGATGGAGGTGGACTGAGGGAGAGAAGGGCTGATCGGCTTTTCTGGTAACTCAGACAGTAAAGAATCTGCCTGCGATGTGGAAGATCCCCTGGAAAAGTGAATGGCAGCCCACTCCAGTATTCTTGCCCATGGACAGAGGAGCCCAAGTGGCTATAGTCCATGGGGTCACAAAGAGCTGGACATGACGGAGTGACTAACACTTCACTTCAGGGCTGACTAGCAGGTCAAACTAAGGAACAGATTTGATAGTAGCTCCAGCTGGGCTTGGAGGAAAGCTTGAGTTAGAACGGTGTTATTGATCATAGATATGGAGAGAAATGATGTGCTGGAGAGAAATAAGAGGAGCAGCGGGCACATCTTGGAGGTCACTTGTGGAGGGTGGGCTGCAGGGACAGGAGACTGAGGTAGCTCATTTCTGACTTGAGTGGCCAAATGTGGGGGTGCCATCCAGTCCACTGAGGGGCACAGACACGGGGCAAGGTCTGCAAGGGAGGCAGGGGAGTCCAGTCTTCAGAGTTGTTGATTAGCAGCTGTTTGGGAGGCACCGCAGTCAGGATGTCCAGAAGCAATGTGGATATGATCCTGGGAGAAAGTTCAGGGCTGTAGACATACAGCTGGACCATGTACGTGCACATACATGGCAGGTAAAACCATAAAGGTGATGCAAGAGAAAATGCATGAGATGGACTGGTCAGCCAAGGGGGAAGAAGAGAGTCACAGGGATGTTAGAGAGGCCAGTTTTCCAGGCACGTTGCAAGGCGCGTCGTCAAACAAAGCAGAGGCGCCTAGTGGAACACAGAGGTCCCTGCTGGGGCCCCGGGGGAGCCAGGAGGTGGGGGGCAGGGGTGCGAGGTAGCGGAGATGAGCCACGAATCCCACTCTCTCTGCAGCGGCATTTTTGGGGAGCGGCTCCCCCTCCGGTACTACCTCACAGCTGGAATGCTGCTCAGCGGCCTTTTCACCTCCCTGTTTGGCCTGGGGTATTTCTGGAACATCCACGTGCTCTGGTACTTCGTGCTGGTCCAGGTGCGAGCCTCCTCCGTCCTGCACTCGGGCCTCTGTTCCTGCACAGAAAGACCACAGAGGCTGAGTCCTTCCCAGCCGCTCTGGGTCACAGCAGATCCCGACCCAGGCTCCTTTATCACAGTGCGGGGTCCCCTGCCCATAGCCAGGGCGGCCTCGCCAGCTCAGGGAGTCTGCACTGAGCACCAGCCTGAGGTCCCTGGAGGCGCCTGTGAGGCCCAGTCTCTACTGTGGGGACCTTGGGTCAGAGAGGCATCAGCTGGTGGGTGTGTGCACGCGTGTGAAGGAACAGGACACACAGTGTGGATTCTGGAGGGCTCCCCCATCCCAGAGGCTGCACCACTCAGTCCAGGGGCCTCTGTCCCCCCACTTTCCCTGCAGATCTTCAATGGTCTTGTGCAGACCACGGGCTGGCCTGCCGTGGTGAGCTGCGTGGGCAACTGGTTCGGGAAGGGCAAGTGAGTATGACCAGGGAGGGGGGTGGGCATTGCCTTGGGGTGCTGGGCTGGGGTGGGGGCAGGAGGTCCCTTGTGGCCTCTGATACGATTTTAGGACCAAAGATTAGAAATAAGCCTCCGTCCTGCTGACTTTCACAGGCTGGGATACAAACGTGTGACTAAAAGCAGTGATTTTTTCATGGCTGAGGTTTTAATCCTTAAAACCTGCCATCTTCGTTATACCTTTTCCTCATAATAGATGAATTTCCATTTTGCATGAAGACAAAAATGAAGCCTATAAAACTCTGTGTGTATATATACATAAATACATATACCCGTATATTTTTAATGCATATATATGTATATGTCTTATATATTTATTTATTTTCCCCTTGAACTGGCTTTTGTGCAAAAAAAAAAAAAGAAAATTGGGCAGAGTTTCTCAGCCCTGGCACTGTTAACACTGTGGGCTACATTTGGGACTGTGTAATTCTTTGTTGGGGGGCTATCCTACACATTATAGCATTTAGCAGCCTCTACCTGCTAGACACCACCAGCACACTCTGGGCTGGATCACCAGAACTCTCCAGACAGTGTTCAAGTCCCCTGGGGGCAGTCACCCTTAGCTGAGGCCTTCAGAGTCACAGCCTCAGGGCAAGAGAAGAACCGGTGGGGCTGTGTCCCTGGGATGGAGAGGAGGCAGGGCTTGCTTAGGGAGCTGGCTGGGGAGCAGGACACCGCTGTCACTCATTTGATGCCAGCCAGCCCTTCCCCTCCTTCCCGACTGGGGTCTTTGGGCACAGAGGCTGCAGGCAGCCAGCTGTTCACACTTGGCCGAGGCGGTCTCCGTGAGCCCGGGGCTTCTCTTCTTACCTTTCCTGCTCTTGCCTCCCTGCCTCCCTGCCCGCCTCCCTTCCAGGCGGGGGCTCATCATGGGCATCTGGAACTCCCACACATCCGTGGGCAACATCCTGGGCTCCCTGCTGGCTGGCGTGTGGGTGGATCAGCAGTGGGGCCTGTCCTTCGTGGTGCCTGGCGTCATCACCGCCATCATGGGCATCATCACCTTCTTCTTCCTCACGAATGTGAGTGGACCCCTCTCCCCCTGTCCCCACAGGGCCAGAGCAAAGCCTCCCAGTTAGGTTCTGGAAGGAGGAGGCTGGTCGCATGTGGGTTGCGGGGCTGGAGGCCTAGACATGTGACTCGGAGAACAACCTCTCTGAGTCTCAATTTCTCACATGGGACACCTGCTTTCCTGGGCTGTGGAGAGTGTCTGTGAGACGTATGTCAGGATGCCCGGAAAACACTGGCTCCTCTGAGCTTGACGCTGGAGAAATGGGTTTGACGGCACCCTCTCCATGCTTGCTGCTTTTTTCCTGGCTCCCTGACAGCTGTCCTGCGGAGTCATGGCCACGGTCACTTGTAAGCAAGAGAACGAAAGTCCACGAGGCTCTCATGGTTAGGAGACCCAGGCCTCAAAGGTGGTCTCCAGAGCCCCAGCTCCCTCGTGCTGGAAAGTCCACGGGCCCCCTTGAGGGTGTGGGGGGGTCACATGCCGTGCAGGGTCAGGGCCTGGTCTGGTGGCAAGCTTCTTAGAAGGTTTTCCTTTCAGACCCAGAAGACGTGGACTGCTCCCCGCCTCAGCACCACGTGAGTGTGGCCTCCAGCCCCACTCCACCAGGGGCTGGTCCCAGAGAGGCCTGGGGAGTTGAGGAGGGGCCTGTGTGTCCCAAGTTGGGTCTGTGTGTCCCAAGTTGGGCCCGTGGGTGGCTCCCTGGCAGGTGGTGAGTCCGGTCCAGGAGGGGGATGCATACCTCATGCAACTCATCTCATGTGGGTTGTCCCTCTAGCTGGTGGGGGAGTGGTATGTGGACGTGCCCCCAGTAAGGGCTCTTCTCTGCTCAGGGTAATCCAGAAGAGAGCCAAGACCACCCCGAGGACACCGCAAATGGACCCAGCTGTAACAAAGAGAGCAGCCTTGAGTCAGCTGTCACCTGTTCGAAGGAAGCAAGTGCTCAGCCTTCCGCCATCAGCTTCTTCGGGGCCCTGCGCATCCCGGTGAGTCATCTGTGGACCAGAAGGAAGAGAGAGGCTCTCCAGATTTTTCTGGTGGGTCTCAGGAGATGGGGACACTCAGGGTGATCCGAGGTTTTCGGAGTTTCTCTACGTGCAATGCTTAGGGCTGGGCCCTCCTGGGGGTAATGTGGCCGGACATTACCCTAGCATTCAGGCACGTTGCTGTACCTGAGACTGGAGATGTTCTAGAGGCTGCTCCGTGTGGTGGGTGGTGGAAAGTGCTGGCACGGGGCTCGGAGGCCGCAGGCCCCAGGCTGTCCTGCCCACCTTCCCATCTGCCCTCTGCTGTGCTCCCAGGGTGTGGTCGAGTTCTCCTTGTGTCTGCTCTTCGCCAAGCTGGTCAGTTACACCTTCCTCTACTGGCTGCCCCTGTACATTTCCAATGTGGGTGAGTACACAGGGAAGAAGAGGGGAGATAGGAGCAGTGGGGCCTCCAAGGAAGAAACCGCCCCGTGATGCTTATTACTCCACGAATAGGCAGGATTTCTGCTGATCCTCTCCTAGCACAGAAGGAAATTTTTTTCTCTCATGGGAAGCTAAATTTTGCAGAAACCCTCCTAGTCCCTGACTGATTCCAGCCACTTTTCCTCACTTGGCACTCAGTCGAGGTTAGGAACTCAAATCCTCTCTAATGTCTACTCCAGCCTCAAGTGTAGGCGAAACCCCGCTTCAGGCCCATTGGGTCATAGATGGGTGGGATCAGAGGGTCCTGGAGAAATGGTCTGCCTTCTGAATGCCTCCAGGAGTCTCTCAAGCCTCCCCCAGCCCAAGGAAGAGGGCCTGACGAGCTGCCCCCGCTGCTGGTAGCCTGGTGGGAAACACCATTCTCTTCCCAGGGGCTGCCGGGTTACTTGGGTCATTGATGCCCAGTGCCCAGGTCTGCTGGGCTGCCCACCTTGTGGACTTCCTGTCCCTCGCCTCTGTCCCTGCCCAAGGATGGACAGATGAGGAGAGGTCACTTCTGTGATTAGAAAAGGATGTTTATGTCCTCCCGTCCTGAGCCTCTGGTTTTCCCCAGATGGGGCTGCTCTATCAAGGAGCAGTGCTGCCCCCAGAGCCCAGAGCCCCAGAGTCCTGCCAGGGTCAAGGACCTCTCAGCAGGGGCACCGGCCTCCCTCCAAGGCCCTGGGGGAACAAGCTGCGGTCCACACGGTACACTGGGCCACAGGATGCCGTTTGGATAAGTCAGGGCCAAATTTCAAGTTGTAATCTGCCCCCTCCCACCCTCATCCTGTCTGCAACTGAGGGGCCGCCCCCAGAGACAGGGCTAGCGCCCAGGGCAGCCCTATGGACACTGACTCTTTGTTCTGTGGCCTTGATGCTGGCTACAGAGCCTGAGTCAGCCTTGAGGGCTGGGCTGCCAGTCACCCTGCTGGGCGCCCCGCTTTCTAATCCCAGGGCAAGGTCAGGGGCCTGAGGTGCCCATTTCCCCAGTGAGCCTCCTTCCTGGCTCTGTTTATCAGTAGGACCTCAGAAGGAGGTGACAAGCTCCTGTGCGGGCATGCATCTCCATCAGGGGCGGGCAGGCATGCGGCTGGACGGGCTGAGGCTCAGACAGCGCTGGGGTGCCCCCCGATGGGACAGGGTCCTTGGGGGCTAGATCCCCATGCTCTCGGAGGTCAAGGCCATCCGACAGGGGAAGAAGGTAGTATGGGCCTGGGGGCCAGAAAAGGTGTCCCGTCCCAAACTGCTGCAGACTCATCTGGGACCTAGGCCAGTCGCTTCCCTCAGGGACCCCCACTCCTTCCTCTGAAGAAGTGGGCAGTGATCCCAGACTGGGAGTCTGCCGAGACTCTTCCAGTGGTGGCCCTCCATGCTGTCTGCCCCGAGTCCCCAGGTCTGAGCATGTGCTTCGTTTTCCACAGTTCACTTCACTGCCAAAGAGGCTGGGGACCTGTCCACGCTGTTTGATGTTGGTGGCATCATAGGTAAGGCCACGCCCTGCCGTGCCTCTCAGCTGGATCCACCTCTTCTCTTGTCGAGTTGCAGAGAGAAGGGACAGGTTCCAGCGGGACATGACCTAGGCAGGTGGCCTCAGAGGGAAAAGGTGGCATCCTGCCCAGGTGGCCCTCCAGTGAGCCATGGGTACGGGGACGGTTGCAGAGGGGGAAACAGTCTGCTGGCCCGGGGTGCCCCGGTCAGGCTGTGCTGGGTGTACTGCTGGGGTGGTGCTCCGGGGTCCCCCGTACCTGGGGCAGCAGTGTGCATGTTGTATTCCAGGCGGCATCTTGGCGGGGCTCGTCTCTGACTACATCAACGGCAGGGCCACCACCTGCTGCGTCATGCTGATCTTGGCTGCCCCCATGGTGCGTAGAACCTCAAGGTCGAGGGCTGGGAGCTGTGTGCACACCTGGGCATCACACACACACACCCGTCTCTTTGTGTGCGTGCAGCCCTGTGCTCGGCCAGGGGAGGAGAAGCCAGGATCAGCAGAGGGAAAGGGATCCAGACTGAGAATTTTGGAAAAGGACTAGTGGCTCTTTGATCTCGTTAGAGGTGGGGGATGTCAGCTGCTAAACTTCCTGACCAAGGAAAGAATAAGAGGCTGAGGTTTGATAGGAGAGGAGACTTCTGGGGCAAAGCGAAACAATGGATTACTGCATGTTAGACCCGGCCTCCCTGGGACACTTGAGGATCAAGAGGCCAGGGTATGAGAGGAAAGAAGGGAAAGCGGGCTTCTGGGGTCTCCAGTCTTCTGGGCTCTAGGCTAATGGAGGCGGCCTACGGGGAAGCCAGCGTGTGAGCCTGCCCCCCTGCTTCTCCTCTCTCAGATGTTCCTGTACAACCACGTGGGCCAGAGGGGAATCGGCATCTCCATAGGTGGGGAGCTGGCACTGCCCTGGGGCCCACACGAGGCTGGCTTGGGGGCACGGTGGGCAGCCTGGAGAAGTGGAGGTTCTTGGCCTGGAGCCTGGGGGACTTACCCGCTCTGGGGCAGAGGCTGATGGTGGCCTCTCCTCTCTAACCACCTCAGTCATGCTGCTTATCTGTGGATCCCTGGTCAACGGCCCTTATGCACTCATCACCACCGCTGTCTCGGCTGACCTGGTAAGCAGGGCCACCTCGGGGCCTGGTCAGGGCCTCTGTCTCCAGGCTCATCTTCCCGACGTCTTTCCCCTTCCCCTAGCCTGCAGAGATGAGATCCTCAAAGTCCTTCAGAGTCTGCCCGGGTTCCCTGTTTCTTCCCAACTCCAAGCCCTCATCGCTCCCTTTACCCGAGCCAGCCGCTTTCTCAGTCCTGGTCCTGCTCGGGGTGCTGCTTCTCATTTCGGCTCCCACCCCCACCCACCCCAACTCTGCTGTCTCTCTCCAGGGGACGCACAAGAGCCTGAAGGGCAATGCCAAGGCGCTGTCCACTGTCACAGCCATCATCGATGGCACTG
Organism: Madoqua kirkii; assembly: GCA_006408675.1. Taxonomy (NCBI): domain Eukaryota; kingdom Metazoa; phylum Chordata; class Mammalia; order Artiodactyla; family Bovidae; genus Madoqua; species Madoqua kirkii. The sequence goes on from SJYC01120538.1 coordinate 23,051, forward strand.
GATCCATAGGTCTGTAACGTTCACCTGGGCTCTCCCAACAGACCCCCGAGCCTGGTCTTGGGCAGAGTTTTAGGATGGAGGGCAGGGCCCCTGCTCTGAGCCCTTCTCTGACACTGTGCTCTGCACAGTGCGGCTCTGGGGCCTCTGTTGGCCGGGCTCATATCCCCCACGGGCTGGAACAATGTCTTCTACATGCTCATCGCTGCCGACGTCCTGGCCTGCTTGGTAAGAGTTTGGGGGCACACAGATGGGTAGGGAGAGGGGTCACCTCCTGCAGGCCTGGCATCTGGGGCTCCAAAGTGTCCGGACAATGAGAACTGCTTCCTTTGCACGGAAGCACTCTGCCTCCCATGGGTGATGCCCTGTGGAATGGCACTGTGAACAGCCAGCCCCGCAGTCACCTAGCGTTAGGGACTGGTGCTCCATGATCGTGTCTGCCTCCCCTCCTCCCCCCAGCTCCTCTGCCGGCTGGTGTACAAAGAGATCCTGGCCTGGAAGTCATCCCTGAGCAAAGACAGAGGGTAAGTCCAGCGGAGGGAGCGCTGGAGCCCTGTCCACCTGGCCTCACTCCTCTTGAGAGTGAGATCCATCACTTGGGGCTCTGCACAATGTCTGAGCCCAGCTCCAGCCCAGACCTCAGGGACATGGCTCGCGGACCCCGAACATGCTCCATGAGCCCCAGCCCGGCTCCCAGCTCCACTAACCTGTCATCTGTTGTCCCATGTGTCTCCATAGCTCTAATGTGGCCCTAACCCACGCGTGATAGTCTTTTCCTCAAGTCCCATGACTTTTGTGAGTATTTCCTTCAAGTCTGTGACTACTGTGCTCTTAAGAGTGCATGCAAAGCCTCTCTCTCCTCCAGTGTGATTTTTCTGATTTTCCTGACTCTTCTGACTCTCTTTTTCCTTGGGGGCCAGTTCCAAAGATTCGGAGTCTGGGCTGAATATGGTGCTTGGGAAGTATTTCCTCAGAGGTGAGAGCTGCTAGGAAGGTCGGCAGCCTCTCCTTACGGAGAGTGACAGGGTTTGGGATGGACCCCGTCCCCCAGAACAGAGGAGATGGCATCTGAGGAAATAGTTTTAACTCTGAACTCATACGTTGAGCTGTCTGCACCTCCCAGAGTTCAGAAGCGAAGGGCATCTGGCCTGTCGCCTGGGGTATGCAGAAAAAAAGCAAGTGCCAAGCGAAGCCTCTGGAACAAAACCCCAAGCTGGCCTGAGGTGCGGTCTGCTGGTCGCCCAGCGGTGGTGGGTGCAGAGGTGGCTCAGACAGGCTTGCAGCTGAGGCTGGGCGTGAGAGGCTGGGCCGTGCAGCTGGTGCTGAGGCTGGGAATGTTCTCTCGCCGCCTTTCCGGCTTTCCTTAGGGAGCTCTTGCTCGTGAGAAGCGGCCCAAGCGATGGACCTGGTCTGGATGGTAAACGTGAGGAAGAATCCGCTGGGGGCCTGGGAACCAGCACCATATCTGGGGAGACACTTCCCTTTAAGGGAAGTTTCATCCCGGCTCAGGGAGAGCAACCTGCAGGGCAGGAGGCATCAGCGGCATCTCTGTCCTGCCCTGCCCTGGAGGGGGAGCAGAGGATGGCACCTCAAGACCAGTGCTACTTCCACCTGCTGCCCCCCGCCCCCCAAGCCAGGCCTGCTGGGACCCAGGGAGGAGAGGGATTGTGGCAGGAGGGGAGAAGAATGATGCTTAGTGAGCGTCTGCTCTGGTCGTTGACATGGGTCTGTCTAGCCATACTGGTGTCCCTCTCAGCAGCCCTGAGAGGCTCAGAGCTCACGGGACACACCTCAGGCCTTTAGGCCGTCCCAGCAGGGCCCGCCTTTGGACCTAGGTGTGCGAGGTCACGACCATCTGCATCGTCAGCGGGTCTTTCTCTGAGGAAGGCCTGTGTCGGGGCCGCGGAGACACAGAGCCAGGGCTCCGCACCAGAAACCCTGGACAGTCCTGACTTCTCTGCTTGCCTGCTTCTGTCCAACCTTGGCACCTTCTCCGAATGTCCGCGTCCTTGTGTGTCCAATGGGGGTGCTTGTTCCTAAATACCTGATTGGGTTGGTCTCAGGCTGAGACACACTGGGATAAAATGTGACATGGCTTTGCAAAGCTGTCAGACGTGGTACAAACACTGTAAAGTTTTTTGAAACATGATTCTGGCTTGGTGCTCCCTGCTGAAGAGGTGACGGGGAGCCCTAATGACAATGAACGGGATGAAAAGCAATTATTGGGTTGGCCAAAAAGTTCATTCGGGTTTTTCCATGCAATGCTACCTATCGGTTCAGTCGCTGAGTCGTGTCCGACTCTTTGTGACCTCATGGACTGCAGCACGCCACGCTTCCCTGTCCATCACCGACTCCTGGAATTTGCTCCAACTCCTGTCCATTGAGTCGGTGATGCCATCGAATCATCTCATCCTCTGTTTTCCCCTTCTCCTCCTGCCTTCAATTTTACCCAGCATTAGAGTCTTTTCTAATGAGTTCTTTGCATCAGATGGCCAAAGTATTGGAGCTTCAGCATCAGTCCTTCCAGTGAATGTTTAGGACTGATTTCCTTTAGGATTGACCAGTTTGATCTCCTTCATATGATGTTATGGGGAAACCCAAACTAACTTTTTGGCCAGGCTAGTATTAAGGGACCCAGTATTAAGGCAAGGGGACTTGCCTTCCCTGTTCCCACTGTGGGATGGGAGCCAACACTTGTTAACCAGTGTCTCACCTTCTCTTCCACTGCCTCTGTCCTCATGCAGGTATAGAGAAATGTGAGGCCCCTGATCAGAGCAGAAACATGGAGGGACCTTGCCGGGTCCCAAAGTACCCCCCTACACAGATGGCTGAGGCAAAAAGCCCCTTGACCCAGCACCAGCCAGCCCAGCCTGCGAGGCTTCCAAGGGCTAGGAGATGCTCCACGGGAAAGGACCGCCAAGTTCGAGGACATGGAAAACTCAAGGGCCTTGTTGGAGAAATGGAGGGAATGCAGAGTGCTCACCACACTGAGAAGGCATCTTGAGACCAAAACAAAACGCTCAGGCAGCTCTGCGCCATCAGTGGATCAGTTTATTACAGGGTCACTTAACAGGATGGGGTAGGCTGGACAGCAATCTGGGAGCACCCCCATGCTGCCCAGGGGCCATCCGGACAATTCTATGGCTAACTTGGGGGACGGGGAGCAGGACATGCATTCCTAAGTAAAAATTTATGAACACATAACCAGTCTTGTGGGTGCCGGGAACATGTCAGGGAAGATTTCCATCATTGTTTGGGGACTAACAGAACATAGAGGCTACCTGATCCTAATGGTTATTAAACAGTATCTATTAACTTCCAAAGCCCTTGATAACAGGGCAATGATTCAGCATACCGTACAGTCCTGAGTAGGCCCAGCGGAAGGAGAGGAGAGGCTGTGAGGATCCCTGATGGTGTCAGTTTCGCTGACAGTGATCCAGGCTGAGCTCTGGAGACCGCAGGCTGGAGGGCTTGGGGCTGAGGGCTGTCAGCATTTGGTACAAGGAGGGGTCTGCTCAGACTCTTTCTTGTTTAGATTCCAAGATGGATAGCCGAGGTTCGGTGAGGCCAAGGCCTGGAAAGAGTGTGTCTCTCCTTCTCGTGTTAAACTGGAACCTCTGTTACCAGCCTCGACCTGACAGTGTGTATTTCAGAGCCACCAGACCTCTCCTTGTCCCTTAGTCCACAAGCCTGTTTCTCCATGTGTTTCCCCACATTGGCACCCCTGCCTCTACCCTCCATCTGATCCTGTTTCTAACTCCTGACCCATTTTGATTAAAACATTATTGCTGCATCCTCCAGGGACCAGGGAGGGGCAGGGCGGGGTGGGGGGGGTGTCACTCCCAGGCATGGCCAGCCCCTGAGTGTGAGGGCACCTTGCCTCACTCTTGTCCCAGCCCTCTGTGTCCCCAGGGCAGATGGCGTATCAGGGCAGTGCTGTTGGGGAAATGTGTAGGGCGGTGGGGCGGGGGGCATGACCCAAAGTCCCAGTATGTTATTAAATATTTTGATAATGAAATGCCAGTGGTTACTGAGTGTTCACTTTGGCTACCCTGAACCCTTGGGTCTGCCAAGCAAACTCTTGGCATCTCTGTCTGCCCTCTGACACTGCCCATCAGCCCCTGTGCCGATGTCTGTTGCCAGCTGCTCCTGTGCTCATTGGGGATCATGTGGGCTATTGGCACAGCATCCCAGGACCTCAGAGCGGTGTGCTGGGTGCTTCAAACTGGGGTGCTCATGGCAGGCGTGCCTAGGGGAGGCAGTTCAGTCAGTTCAGTTACACAGTTGTGTCCAACCCTTTGTGACCCCGTGGAGTGCAGCACACCAGGCTTCCCTGTCCATCACCAACTCCTGGAATAAGCCTTTGTGTACTTTCCTCAACAGTGGGAATACTGATAACCCAAGGGTATGCCTGGAGGTTAGTTCATTCTTTGGATACAAATCCCTCCACACTGAGACAGGTTGTATACACACCAGTGGTGACAAATAGTAAGTCTCAAACTACTAAGACTCACTCTGGCTTGAAAAGCAGGAGCCAGTTGAAATGTCTTTTTTTCTTGGGGATGGTCTTGCTCCTTCAAGACCATCCCCAAGAAAAATAAATGCAAAACAGCAAATTGCTGTCTGGGGAGGCCTTACAAATAGCTGTGAAAAGGAGAGAAGCTTGTATACACACCAGTGGTGACAAATAGTAAGTCTCAAACTACTAAGACTCACTCTGGCTTGAAAAGCAGGAGCCAGTTGAAATGTCTTTTTTTCTTGGGGATGGTCTTGCTCCTTCAAGACCATCCCCAAGAAAAATAAATGCAAAACAGCAAATTGCTGTCTGGGGAGGCCTTACAAATAGCTGTGAAAAGGAGAGAAGCAAAAAACAAAGGAGAAAAGGAAAGATATAACCATTTGAATGCAGAGTTCCAAAGAATAGAAATAGAGGAAAACAAGAGAATGGGAAAGACTAGAGATCTCTTCAAGAAAATTAGAGATACCAAGGGAATATTTCATGCAAAGATGGGCTCAAAAAAGGACATAAATGGTCTGGACTGTTAGAAACGCCGTGAGAAGAAAAAGCCACCTCTAAGGACCGTCGATTGGGCAGACTTTCAAGCCAGGTCCTCCCACATAAGGTAGGAAGCATGGGCTGTAATGATGATTGACACTTGATTGGGCCAGGCCATGGGGTTGGTTCCCGGAAGTCTGGTCCTCTTCTGGTTCCTGTTTGGGCAGTGGCCAACCACCCGGACCTTCCACGACACTTTTCTGGGGCTTTTTGTCTCGACATGCGCGAACATGCCCGACCACGCTCGATCTCTCATGGACCTAACAGAAGCAGAAGATATTAAGAAGAGGTGGCAAGAATACACAGAACTGTACAAAAAAGATCTTCATGACCAAGATAATCATGATGATGTGATCACTCACCTAGAGCCAGACATCTTGGAATGTGAAGTCAAGTAGGCCTTAGAAAGCATCGATACGAACAAAGCTAGTGAAGGTAATGGAATTCCAGTGGAGCTGTTTCAAATCCTGAAAGATGATGCTGTGAAAGTGCTGCATTCAATATGCCAGCAAATGTGGAAAACTCGGCAGTGGCGGACTGGAAAAGGTCAGTTTCATTCCAATCCCTAAGAAAGGCAATGCCAAAGAATGCTCAAACTACTGCACAATTGCACTCATCTCACATGCTAGTAAAGTAATGCTCAAAATTCTCCAAGCCAGGCTTCAACAATACGTGAACTGTGAACTTCCAGATGTTCAAGCTGGTTTTAGAAGGCAGAGGAACCAGAGATCAACTTGCCAACATCCGCTGGGTCATGGAAAAGGCAAGAGAGTTCCAGAAAAACATCTATTTCTGCTTTATTGACTATGCCAAAGCCTTTGACTGTGTGACTCACAATAAACTGTGGAAAATTCTTAAAGAGATCAAATTGCCAACATCCGCTGGATCATGGAAAAAGCAAGAGAGTACCAGAAAAACATCTATTTCTGCTTTATTGACTATGCCAAAGCCTTTGACTGTGTGACTCACAGTAAACTGTGGAAAATTCTGAAAGAGATAGGACTACCAACCACCTGACCTGCCTCTTGAGAAATCTGTCTTCAGGTCAGGAAGCAACAGTTAGAACTGGACATGGAACAACAGACTGGTTCCAAATAGGAAAAGGAGTTCAAATAAAAATGTGACAGTACTTTACCAGGGATCACAAAAATGTAAATGAATTTTGTCTTCAGAAAATCTCTTGGAGATAGTTAAAAGATATCTTAGTGAAAACACAATTTATATTGTATCTTAATTTTATAGCCTAAAGGTAGAAGTTGACTATCAACATACAGATTATATGATTAATTATCTTCACTTCCAGAGTAGCTCAATATTTTCTTTCTCAAAGGAAGAAAGCATTCTTCTTACTTCCTCACCCTAGGAAGATGGTGATAAACACTATTACACTTGCTGAAACATAACACACATGTCTAGAGTTTTATCACACCTAGTAAACAAAATACAAAACAAATGAGAAACAAAAATGTAAAAATGGATATACTAAGCCAGTATATGCACACTGGAGTAAATGTGTCAGACATGACTTAGCAACTGAACATCAACATGATATTCGCAAAGTGTCAGACATGACTTAGCAACTGAACACCAACAAAAATCAATATTTAAACAAATGCAAATAGTTTAAACAGTTTAAAACTATTTCATTAGTAAAACTGGGAATAATAAAATAAAAAAATAATTCTTGTTTTTAGTAAGAATATAGAAAAATCTCAGGCAGGTAGTACAAGGGCAGCATTTTAGCTATTCAAAAATGTGTTTGCATACAAGAAACATCATTTCACACAAATATTGACTCAGAAATTCTACATAAAGGAATTTATTCTCGGAGGAAATAATTAAGTATTGTAGAAATATTCTGAAGCTAAGATGCTTAACTAAGTTGCTTATTAT
>SJYC01120539.1:0-11374 GCA_006408675.1 Madoqua kirkii
TTTTCTCTGGTGTTTGCATTATGAGTTATTTCAATTTTCTTTTTGTTTTTTAGTGTTTATCTTGATTTTTAAGAATTGCAGTTTAATTAGAGCCATTGCTCCAAGTCATCTTAATTATTCCATAGCTTAAATTCATGAAAATGCTACCATTTCATTGTTTCTAGTCCCTGTTGCATTAACAGAGAAAAAGATTATATGACACATCATCACACTGGCTCTTCAAGGTATACCCAGACTTAGACATGGCCAAGGCAGGTCTCAGAGCCACTGCTAACTTTAAAGGACATGGAGATCATCCTTTCTACCCTGCATTTGCCTGTAAGAATGAACACTGGAGCTACTGCGAACAGCATTAAGGACTCCCATACTGATAAAGTAAACAACAGAAACAGAGGAAGGCAGGCAATGAGACATTTAGATTATAAAACTTTTTGTTGTTGTTGTTTTCTACTGATAGAAAATCATTCTTTGTGTGATAATTACAGTTCTCACCCTGAAACTTGCCTTTTAACTGGTTAAATTTCTTGTCTTGGCTTTTGAGACACCCAACACTACCCTGTGGAGAAGGCAATGGCGCCCCGCTCCAGTACTCTTGCCTGGCAAATCCCATGGACGGAAGAGCCTGGTAGGTTTGCAATCCATGGGGTCGCTAAGAGTCAGACACGACTGAGCGACTTCCCTTTCACTTTTCACTTTCATGCATTGGAGAAGGAAATGACAACCCACTGCAGTGTTCTTGCCTGGAGAATCCCATGGATAGGGGAGGCTGGTGGGCTGTCGTCTATGGGGACACAGAGCTGGACACGACTAAAGTGACTTAGCAGCAGTAGCAACAGTACCTTGCTTGCAGTTTCATCTGAGAGAGAGAGAGAGAGAGAGAGAGAGAGAGAGAGAGAGAGAACTCACTGAAATAAAATCAAGAGAAAGTTTGTGAAACTATAACAGAAAACATTAAATTTGAGTTCCATGACCTTAGTTTTAGAAAGTTCAGCTTATCTTTATTGCTTATATAGTTGCGATTATCCATTTTGCTTTGGTTCACATTATAATTCTATATTTAATTGACAGTAACGAGTAAGGATAAAAATGCTGAGTATTTCTCTTGTTCTTGTCAGGCAAAGGGCTTTGATATATGATGGCTTTGATTTAAAGAAACAGAGAGCATACAAATAAAGATTTCTCTTAGCTTCTTGATGAGAGCTGTCATCCCTGTGGAACTACTGCACAGAGGTTGGCAGTTTCCTATCAAACAATAGATTTTTCTTATGGGCTAGAGAAATGACGTCTCCTTCAACATGGAAGGAGAGAGACTAAACTTTAGAAAGACACAAGGCATCTGGAAGCAGCAGAGAGAGAGACTATTTCCCCAACAGAGAAGCTGGTGATTGAAAGAAAAAGGTGCCCATTTTCATTATATAGACGCCAATGAAGCTAAGGGGAATAAAAGAGCTCAGATGGCAGCAGAAGAACTCTGTGAGGTAGGAAGTATTGATGCACAGATCTCAAAGGATAGAACAGTGAAGTCTGTGAATAAGAAGCAAAAGCACAATTTAGTATATTTGTCAGCCATTAAAAAGCAATGTATTTGAGTAAGTTCTAATGAGGTGGATGGACCTATTATATAGAATGAAGCCCGTTATACAGCCTATTATATAAAATGAAGCAAGTGAGAAAGAGAAAAACAAATGTCGTATATTAATGCATATATATATGGAATCTAGACAGATACTGTTGGTGAACCTATCTTCAGGGCAGCAAAGGAAACACAACCATAGAGAACGGACTTGTGGTCACTGGGTGGGAAGGACAGAGTAGGAGGAATAGAGTAGCACTAAAACATAGACATTACCCCAGGAAAAACAGATAGCTGGTGGGAACTTGCTGTATGACGCAGACAGTTCAAACCTGGCACTCTGTGACAAGCTAGAAGGGTGAGATGGGGTGGAGGTGGGAGGGGAGTTAAAAACAGACAGGACATACATATGCCTATGGCTTATTCACGTTGATATACAGCAGAAACCAACCCGATGTTCTTAAACGAGTATCTTCCAATCGAAAGTAAATTTTTTAATGGAAAAAAAGAGAGATCAGTTTCTTATTGATTATTTGAGAAAACACTGCAAATTTAGAAAGAGTAGTAGTAAATATGTACTCAACCACCTTCAAAGGGAGCGTATAAGAAGGCTACAACACATCCTACCAAAGACAATAGCTCTACAAAAGATGAAATCAGTTTAGTCAGCAGACTCGATAACAAAACAGTAGGATCTCATGAAGTGGGCAAAAGAAACAGATTTGGCCCAAAGATAAATATCTTTGGAGCTTACTTCAGTTCAGTTCAGTCACTCAGTCAAGTCCAACTCTTTGCAGCCCTATGGACTGCAGTACACCAGGCCTCTGGGTCCATCACCAACTCCTGGAGTTTACTCAAATCATGTCCATTGAGTCGGTGATGCCATCTGACCATCTCATCCACTGTCGTCCCCTTTTCCTCCTGCCCTCAATCTTTCCCAGCATCAGGGTCTTTTCCAATGAGTCAGCTCTTCACATCAGGTACTGGAGTTTCAGCTTCAGTATCTGTGTTTCCAATGAACACCTAGGACTGATCTCCTTTAGGATGGACTGGTTGGATCTCCTTGTAGTCCAAGGGACTCTCAAGAGTCTTTGAAATGCCATAGTTCAAAAGCATCAATTCTTCAGCATTCAGTTTTCTTTACAGTCCAACTCCAACTCTCACATTCATACATGACCACTGGAAAGATTATTTAGACCTATAATTTATATTTATATATTCAATTTTACTACTCAGTATAATTTTATACATAATAAGTCCATAAATTAATCTAGTGGGTTCCTTTTCTTTAAAAGTCCAAACTTAGTAACTTACTTTAACATAGCTTTTATTAAAAGAAAAAAAAAATCTGATCCTAGGGTAAGATCATCCTTCATGCCTAAATCTCTTCTATCCACTAGTCAAAGAAAGCTCAGGATTAAGTCCAAACTGAAGCAGTTTGACTTAACTTACATGAAATTCATTCTCATAAAGACATGCATAAGAAATGTAGCTAATTTGAATTCCCTTTGGAAATGAATTCTTTTTGTGGTTAATTATTTGCCTCCTGGAAAGACTGCAGGCAGCTTTGAGTGCCATGTGGCTCCCACAGGGAAACATTTATTAGGGACAAGGACAGAAGATGATAATGACATGCAGGCATCAGTCCTAGAAATGCAGTGTTTCAAATGCATGGTCTAATATGGCTGGCAGTAAAAATATAAATGTTTTTATGTAGAAAGAAAATTGGGAAAGTTAGACTATTAGATGTTACTAAAAAGAGTCACATGCTGGTATTGAGTAATATGGTGATTATGGTTAATATTATTATTAGGAATTATAATGCCATCTCAAATAGAAGAGTCATTCCAAATTCACCACTTGGAAAGACTGTATTTCGTCTAATTAGGAACTTTAGGGCTTTATTCACACAATAAAAACACATGAAATGCATGAATGAGACTGTTAATTATGATATATTTCAGCTTCTGAGAGACTTAAGCAGGAATGAGGACACCAAGGAAAGTGTTAAATTCAAATTAAGGTAATTAAGAGTTACAAAAGATTACTTATATTTGACTTAAAGTTATAGTCTTCCAGTACACAAATCCCTTCTTCCAATATTACTTTATATTTTCTGGATTACTCTTAACTCTTGCTGGTCATGATTACTAACAGAGCATAACAAAGAATATATTTTCTAAAAATTGTTCAGTAGAATGCTTAAAAAACAGTAAGGTGTTATACTGAAAGACAATGCCAAATTATTTTGCTAGTCTTCACAGAAGCACAAACTATCACTGATAAATCTGTATTACTATTATGCAATAGTAGTCAAAGAAATGAATTTTTTTTTTTTTTTTTTTTTTTTACCAGCTACTTCATGCCCTCCAGTGTTCCTGAGTTGCTTGTGTCATACTGTGGGGCAATTTTTTTTCCCCCCAATTGTATGCCACTAGTGTAGAACAATATCATTGAATGATGCTCAAATGTTGCTTTTTCTGGATTACGGGGTATGCAACCAGTAACCTCATAAACTGATGCCTTTGAATAACACTTTCAGAGATCTTCAGTAATTTCAATACTCAATATTGTGCTTTAAAAGTTATGCGTATTAACCTTACTCCAGAGAACATTACAGAAACATATTTGTCGACATCTGAGAGTTGAAATCCAGCACTGATTATTCATAACAATAGAATAATTATTTATGAGAAGACAAGGAGGCCAAAAGACATATTTTATCTTAAAATATCTACATCCTTCAGTACCTCTCTAAAGGAAATATGGAGACTTTTCTATTTTCAGCTTGCTGAAATAAACCCCACCCTTACACTCCAAACTCTCAATCGCAAACCCAAAGAAAATATACAAATGGCAAATAATCAAATAAGATACTTAACATCAGCTGTTGTTAGGAGTTTTAAATTAAAGCAATAAGATACCACTGCACTACACACCTATTAGGAAGGTTAAAATCCAAAACACTGAACATACCAAATGCTGGCAAGGTTGTAGAACAGCAGAAGATTTCATCCATTGTTCCAGAAATGCAAAATGGTACAGCCACTTTAGAACATAGTTTACTGTTTACAGAGCTAACATACTATTGCCATATGAATCAACAATCACATTCCTAAGTATTTGGTCAAATGAGCTGAAAACATGTCTACTCAAAATCATGCACACAAATAATTATAGTAACTTTATTCATAACTGGTCACATTCAGAAGCAACCAAGATGTCCTCCAATAGGTGAATGGAAAACAAAATGTGGAATAAGAAGACACAGAAAGACCCAAGAAAGCCATAGAAAGACACAGTGGAAACTTAGATGTATCAATATATCACTGTGAAAGAAGTAAATGAAAAAAAAACTGCATGCTATATGATTCGTATTATATGACTGTCAGAAAAGAAACAGCTTCAGAGATGGTGAAAAGACGAATGCTTACCAGGGGTCTAAGAAGAGTGAAAGAGAAATGAATAAGCACAGAAGTTTTTTATGATGGTGAAACTATTCTTTATGATACTGCTAATATTTGCATTTGTACCTTTATACTGTCATCAAAATCCATAAAATGTACCATATAAAAGTTGTACCCTATAACTAAGCTTGGACTTCATTTAATAAAACATATTGATTCATCAGTTGTGATAAATGTACCACAGTAATGCAGGTTGTCAATAATAGGAACTGTGAGGGAATGAGGGATAGTTGGGAGAGCAGAGGGATATCTGGGAACTCTCTAAATCTTCCTTAATTTTTCTATAAACCTAAAACTGTTCTAAAAATTAAAGTCATGCAATTTTAAAAGTTCACTTTGAAGATTTTGAATGCCAGATGAAACTCTTAGGGAGATAAGAACAACAGATTCTATAATCTAAATTCATTTCTGCTCATCTTGGGTAAGTCACTTCATCACTTTTCTCCACAGTTTTCCACCTGCAAATTGGAGTAATAATAGTATCTACCAAGTAATGTCTTTAAGAATTAAAACCAGAAAAGTGTTGGTAATAAGTGATGAGTTTATGCTTTTTTTGTACAATCAGCTTCCGTGAGACTCTAAAAGTGAAGTAGAAGAAGAGGATGGTATGACTGTGAGGAGAAACATGTCACAGATATGAGATTCTAAGGCCAGATGCATAATCCTGGTTTTAGAAGTCTCCACAGTGAAACTAGAAAGAGCAGTCATTGGTAAGCCTTGTGCTATAGCTGGTTAATTTCCCACATGGAGGTGTCTGTTTTGTTCATGCAGTGTCTATAAGGTCTATGAAGTCACTAAGTTAATTTTGAAAAGACCATGATGTAATAGTAACTATTGAAATTTACTCAGCAATTTTTTGTTTGCCGCACAGTTCTAAGAGCTTTACATCTTAACTTTTACATAAAAATTAGATAGGTGTGCCTATCCTTTTCATTTCACAGAAGTATTAACTGAGGATAGCTGATTTAACTTACTCATGGTCACACAACAAATAAGCAAAACTTAAACTTGAACCTACAGCCTAATTCTAGAGTCTGAATTCTTCACCATTCTATTATGTTGACACCTTTGTAATATTTTCATCCTATATATGCATTTTTGTTGTTTCCTGTTCTGTAAGATTTTAACCTTATTCTACAGCTTATTAAGTTTGTGTCCTTAAGCAATTTTATTGGCTTCCATAGGGACAATGATATTAATAACATCACAGAGTATTGTAAGGATTAATGACCAAATATATGTAAAAGACTTTGAAAAGTACTTGAGATAGAGAAAGGACATAGTACATGCTATGCTTGTTATATTTTCATTATTACTCAATCATTTTGTCATTATCATAATACACTTTTATTACCAACTATATCAATAGAAACCTTTAAATTTTTGTATCCTTATACATATCAAAATATTTATATATTTGTGCACACTATTTTATAATGTCTTATAGCCATTAACAGTTTCTAATATAGATGGGACTAAGGATGAGATGGCTGGATGGCATCACCGACTGGATGCATATGAGTTTGGGTGAACTCCAGGAGTTGCTGATGGACAGGAAGGCCTGGAGTGCTGTGATTCATGGGGTCACAAAGAGTCAGACACGACTGAGCAACTGAACTGAACTGAAAGATCATTAACACTATGGTTTTGGGTAAAGAAGCTCTATCATCAGAGAAGAATATAAGTGATAACACTATATTTGGCATGGTGCCTGGTCCATAGTAGGCTCTTGATAAATATTTCATGAATTGATAAGTAACTAGCACTCACTGCAACAGTACTCTAGCAGAGAACAAACGTAGGAAATGACAGTGCCAGCCCTAATACCATGGTTAACCACATGCACAGGAGGAAGTTCAGCCCCACTGAACGCATTTCATAATGTTAAATCTAAAGCGCTTAGTAAATTCATTCATCTTGCAGAGATCTGTTCCTAGGGAGAAAATTGTGGAAGAGGCACAGAGAAGGTAAGACTTATTTTAAATCTGATAGATTAATAGAATGTATTAAGGGCAAGATGCCCTATTCATTAAGCCATGTGCATCATAAGTAAAAGCATTACCATGTAGTGCTAGAATTAGTATACTAAATAATAATTAAATATCCATTTTTAATATTATGATCTATTCAACATATTATATAAACTCAATGCAGATAAGTATAAACTTATACAAAATTTTACTCAACCACTGCTGCAGTTAGAGTTTCCCTGGTGGCTCAGATGGTAAAGAATCTGTCTGCAATGCAGGAGACCTGGATTCGATTCCTGGGTTGGGAAGATCCCCGGAGAAGGGACTGGCAACCTATTCTAGCATTCTTGCCTAGAGAATTCCTTGGACAGAAGAGCCTGGAGGGTCACAGTACATGGGGTCACAAAGAGTTGTACACGACTGAGCAACTAACACTTACTTACCTATTGAAGTAATAATGCTGCCTAACAGACCACTGCAAAATTCAGCAGTTTAAAATGCTCTTCCTTTTGCTAGATATTTCCTGATTCATGAATCATGGAATGAAGCCAATTAGACTTTCAAATTAAAAAAAAAAAAAAATCATTGGCTTAAACAACACACCTTTGCTCTCTTGCTCCTCTGCCTTGAGGCCAGTCATGGTTAAGCCCATCTATGCTGCATTCTACCTTCGAGAATGTGAGTCAAACAGGTTTGGCTGCAAAGTCCATGTTAAATTTAAACTTGTTCTGATTTCCTTTTATCCCTCTTAGTCCAGTGTCAATCAGAGAAATGCTTTTCATGGCAAATGTCAGGAAGTCAAGAGATCAATCCAAAGACTGTTTCTATTAGAGTAAATACTTTACTTTTGGCCACATACAGTCAGTCAGGTGGCCCAGTGGTAAAGAATCCAGCTGCCAATGCAGGACAAGCAGGTTCAATCCCCGGGTCAGGAAGATTTCATGAAAAAGGAAATGGCTACCCATTCCAGTATTCATGCCTGGCAAATCTTATGGATAGCAAAGCCTGGCAGGCTACAGTCCATGAGGTCACAAAAGAGTCAAACATGACTTAGTGACAACAGCAACATGTCAGTCATGTGGTCAAATTCAAGTACAATGATGCTTTGAAATGTCTCCACTTTCTCTCTTCAGTGCACCAGAAGAAGCACAATCTTTAATCCAATTGCCATAAGAGTACCTATAGTGTCATTGTTGAAGAATAAAAAAGAGATAGACTCGTCAGTTCTTCCTTAGGAAAGAATGGTTGACTCTGAGTCAGCAATAATCAAAACATTCAGTCAACTGCGCAAGAAAAATAAAATAGAAAGTTTGGAGAAATTTGATTCCCAGAATTAAACTAAATGTATTTCTCTAGAGAGCACATTTGAGACTCTGCCTGCTCTGGAAGTAGAAACATGTAAGAACTGTAACATGAGGTCCAAGTCAGGCAAAGAAAGCCTGGACTAATAATTAGCTGGGCTCCAATATCAAGGTGACAAAATCCAGAATTTGAGATTCTTCTTAAACTAAAATGCCCACCCTCCTGTTAAAACACTCTTACCTATTATGACCAACCTAGACAGCATGTTAAAAGGCAGAGACATTAATTTGCCAACAAAGGTCTGCTTAGTCAAGGCTATGGTTTTTCCAGTAGTCATATGTGAGTGTGAGAGTTGAACTATAAAGAAAGCTGAGCACTGAAGAATTGATGCTTTTGAACTGTGGTGTTGGCAAAGACTCTTGAGAGTCCCTTGGACTGCAAGGCGATCCAACCAGTCCATCCTAAAGGAAATCAGTCCTGAATGTTCATTGGAAGGACTGATGCTGAAGCTGAAACTCCAATACTTTGGCTACCTGATGCGAAGAACTGATACTTTTGAAAAGATCCTGATGCTGGGAAAGATTGAAGGCAGGAGTAGAAGGGGACGACAGAGGATGAGATGGTTGGATGGCATCACCAACTCAATGGACATGAGTTTGGGTGGAATCCAGGAGTTGGTGATGGACAGGGAGGCCTGCTGTGCTGCAGTCCATGAGGTAGCAAAGAGTCGGACTTGACCGAGCAACTGAACTGACTAACTGACCTATTTGAACATAATTTGTAATACCAAACAGGACTGCTGTCTGTTTTGTAATAATATAATTGTATTTCATGTGATAGGCAAAATTCTGAGATGATATAAAAGATCCTGATGCTGGGAAAGATTGAAGGCAGGAGTAGAAGGGGAAGACAGAGGATGAGATGGTTGGATGGCATCACCAACTCAATGGACATGAGTTTGGGTGGAATCCAGGAGTTGGTGATGGACAGGGAGGCCTGCTGTGCTGCAGTCCATGAGGTAGCAAAGAGTCGGACTTGACCGAGCAACTGAACTGACTAACTGACCTATTTGAACATAATTTGTAATACCAAACAGGACTGCTGTCTGTTTTGTAATAATATAATTGTATTTCATGTGATAGGCAAAATTCTGAGATGATATACATCGATTTCTATTCTTCTCTTGTGTGTGGTGGAATCCATAACTTGCTTCTAGACATCTAAATATGACAAAGGTGAAGGGATTTTGATAATGTAATCAAAGACTCTAATTGGTTTACTTTCAGTGAATCAAATGGGAGATTATCTTAGGTGAGCCTCTCTTAATGAGCTCTTAATAGAGTCTAAAAGTCAGAGTCTGAAAGCAAAGCACCAGAGAGCCTTTCTCCCCCTCCAATCTCTTTCTTTCTTTCTGTGTACGTGTGTGTGTTGTGTGTTTATGTATCTCTGTATGTATTTCCCTGCTAGCTTTGAAAAAGTAATATGCCATGAGATCTAATAAATTCTGCCAACAACCTGAGGGGCCTAGTAGTGAAATCCTTCCCTAGATGTGCCTTCAAATGAGAACACAGCTTCCCTGACACCTTATGTGCAGACCTGCTGAGATCCTGAGCACAGGACCCAGCTGAGCTATCTTCCTGACTCATGGAAACTGAGTAAAAACAGTGTGCTGTTTTAAGCTCCTGAGTTTGTGATAGTTTCTCAAACAGCAACAGAATGGTATTTATATTGAATGAAAATAAAACAACATGGACAATATCACAAGTTAATAAATATTTAGTAACGGTTTCCCAGTTGGTGCTCTTGGGAAAGAGCCTGCCTGCCTGACAATACAGGAGACATAAGAGATGCCAGTTTGATCCCTGCATTGGGAAGACCCCCCCGGAGGAGGGCATGGCAACCCATTCCAATATTCTTGCTTGGAGAATCCCATGGGCAGTGGAGACCAGTGGGCTATAGTCCATGGGTTGGCAAAGAGTCAGACATGACTGAAGCGACTTAGCACAAAAGTATAGCACACAGTGGATAGCTGATTAAAGAAACCATTCATTCCATTAGAGGATCACACACATGAAAGGACACCCAAGTCCATTTTTTCAGAGTAAAGCCTGGATAATTCTTCTGTCCACCTGGTGACGCTACTTGACTGTTTCAAGTGTGCAGTTTGTAAGATCATTTTACATATCAGTATTAATATGAGTACTGGTCCATATTAATACTCAGAATGACAAAAGGCAGGGGCTATCCTTTGCTTACATGCAACTTTATTTCATTTGCATTGTTATCTTCAATAAGCACCTCTCTATACTGTTTGTCAGGTGTATATGTTGATACAATGTAATAAAATAAAATTATTTTAATGTACATCAGAAATTGTGAGAAGACAAGTTGAAAAAGTTGAAGGGTTGCATATTATTATGTCTCTACCACCATTACCAGCCCTCCTCCATAGTTCTAAAAGTCATATCACTGATCAGATATCCTTGGAAGCAGATGCCTGAGACAAAATATGGATTGCTGAAGATTCCTGTAGAGCACTCTTGGGATAAAATACTTTTGGAGAAAGAGAGGAATCAGGATGGATGGAGTGCAAGAGGGTTGCCATGTGATGTCAACAGAAACCTCAACTGCTCCCATGGTAAGCTTTAAAGCTGAGGTGATACTTTACAGATATCCTCATCTTAGATCAAGGATTAGACCCCTGTGTCTCCTAGAGAGATCATTAATCGGATGCTAGCTATGCAGGGAAGACAGTCAGCTGAGAGCTGGCATCTTATTGTAGCTAAAAGAGTAGTTCTTCCATCCTAAAGGGTTGGAAGGAGCATAATCACATTCACATCATTTAATATTTGATCATCCTTTAAATTAAGTTGGGAATGGTGAATAGAAAGTGCCGGGGTCCAGCCCTGGTGGATCCAGGGTGATTCAAAGGTAGGGACGAAGTTGGCGCCCTTGGAAAAAATTTAATTAATTACAGATAGAGAGGGATTAGAAAATTAGCAGAGAAAAAGATGCTGAATAACTTGGTTTACATGAATACCAATCACCACCTACATAGGCCA
>SJYC01120540.1:0-23571 GCA_006408675.1 Madoqua kirkii
AGAGGATGAGATGGTTGGATGGCATCACCAACTCAATGGGCATGAGTTTGAGTAAGTTCCGGGAGTGGTGATGGAGAGGGAAGCCTGGCATGCTGCAGTCCATGGGGTTGCAAAGAATCGAGAACGATTGAGTGACTAAACTGAACTAAAATGTATACTTTAGAAAGTGGATCTTATGGTACATGAATTTTATCTAAGAGCAGTTATTTAAAAAGTGTTCATTGTATTATTGTCTATACTAGTTATAAAGAAAATATTTTAAATGTCCTTTTATTTTGAAAGTTATGATAAAAAAGTTATGATGAATCTATCTGATAGGATATTGTACACGCATCCAATGTATCTATAAAATTTTATAGTACTATATAGAATGATTATGAAATACTAGAGATAATCAAAACTATATATATATATATATTTTAAGCGTGTCCTTCTGGCTTTTTTTGAGTCAGGATGAAAAACTCCAACCTATTAGCAAAAATACTGGCTCTAGGTAGCGAGATGTGAAAATTTTTTCTTGTTTGATTTTTCCATATTTGCTAAGCTTTCTTCAAATAACATGTAGTTTAAATATATATATATATATATATATTTTTTTTTTTTTTACCAATGTATCTATAAAATTTTATAGTACTATATAGAATGATTATGAAATACTAGAGATAATCAAAACTATATATATATATATATTTTAAGCGTGTCCTTCTGGCTTTTTTTGAGTCAGGATGAAAAACTCCAACCTATTAGCAAAAATACTGGCTCTAGGTAGCGAGATGTGAAAATTTTTTCTTGTTTGATTTTTCCATATTTGCTAAGCTTTCTTCAAATAACATGTAGTTTAAATATATATATATATATATATATTTTTTTTTTTTTCCCCTTATTATGCTTTCAGTGGTTGTGGCTCCTGGGTTCTAGAGCACAGGCTCAGTAGTTGTGGTAAATGGGCTTAGTTGCTCCGTGGAATCTTCCAGGATCAGGGATTGAACCCATGTCTCCTGCATTGCAGGCAGATTCTTTACCACTGAGCCCCCAGGGAAGCCCTTAAAAATACACTTTTTAATTCGGTAATTTTAGTAGTTAGTTACGGTGTCAGAGTTTTAGCTTCCATGAAGAGAGCAGAGAGCAGCCTGCCCCAGGGAGACCACACGATAGGACCTGATGGGCCACACACAGCGCCAACGTGGATGAGTCCATACCTGGCAGACCTGGGACCAGGCATCATCTTTGCAGTCTTGGAGCCACTTCTTTTCCTGTTTTAAGTGTTGCTCAGTTTTAAAAACCCCATTGTCGTTTTAACAGCAGCATGAATGCTCTGGTCCCCAGGCCTGTGCCTTTCCTTTGTCTGACTCCCCCTCCGCCCCATTTATTTCCTTCTCCATCTCATAGTGGCCGCCCTTCAGGCAGAGACAACAGTAATGTTGTTACAGGTGTTCGCTCACGCTGGTCTCATTTGCTCTGGCAAGAAGTCTGGTCGGATCAAATGCTCCTGAGGAAACTCTAGCTGAATTGTCTTCATTTTCTATCATTTATTTTAATATCCCAGCAGTCCCTGCCTGTCAGAATTTTTGCTGGCAATTCAGCCATTCATCAATTTAAAGTATGGCCATACAGTTCTGGACAGAATCCAACCCCGCACAAGAAATCACTTCTTTCCTTTCCGTTTTTCTTTCAAAGCAAGAAAGAATCTGCTCATCTAGACACAGGTATACTGACTTTTGAGCGAATAGGAAGAGGCTTTAAGGTAGTAATACTCAATATTTCGGGCTTCCCTGGTGGCTTAGATGGTAAAGAATCTGCCTGCAATGCAGGAGACCCTGGTTTTGATCCCTGGGTCAGGAAGATCGCCTGGAGAAGGGAATGGCAACCCACTCCACTATTCTTGCCTGGAGAATACCATGGACAAACATCTAATGACATCTCAAAGAATCAGACACAACTGAACGACTAAGACACTCAATATTTCAGTCACAGGCCAAAAAATTTCCCCATGTAATTACTGGTGTCATAGAGAAACCAGTAAGTTCATCTTTTTATTTGATAGTAACTGTGCATATTTATTTAATCATTTTTCTCATTTAATAATAATAATAACATTTATTCTATGACAGAAGGACTTCTCTTGTATTAATTCATATAACTCTCCTTATAATTCATAATATCCCCATTTTGCAGATGAGGAAATTGAGGCCCAGAGAAGTTCAATAACTTGCTGAAGTTCATTCAGCTAATATTGGCAGAGGTGGAATTTGACCTCTAGCAGCCTGGTTACAGGTTCTTTGCTCTCACTCACTGCAATTCTCAACCTGCCATTAACGGTCATAGCAAATTACCACCAGGCCAGGAAAAAAGATAACCAGACTTAAGAACTAAGTGAGCATTAGAACTAAATTAAGTATTTTTCTGATGCTGAAGCTGAAACTCCAATCCTTTGGTCACCTGATGTGAAGAACTGACTCATTGGAAAATACCCTGATGCTGGGGAAGATCGAAAGCAGGAGGAGAAGGGGACGACAGAGGATGAGATGGTTGGATGGCATTGCTGACTCAATGGACATGAGTTTGAGCAAGCTCTGGGAGTTGGTGATAGACAGGGAAGCCTGGCTTGCTGCAGTCCATGTGGTCACACAGAGTTGGACATGACTAAGCAACTGAACTGAGCTGAAATGAAGTACTCTTCAGGAGGACCAAGTTTTACTCTCTGGAGTCAGAGTGATTTATCTCCAAGCTGGTTTCATCCCCAATGGGAACTCAGGGGCCATGCTGTAGCACAAAGCAAAAAAGAGAGGAGGACACAGGGTGTCCCTCACTGGCTAGGCCTAGCCATCCTGGGAAGTCAAGATGGTGTCCCATGGAGAACCACACTGACCACCAGTGGGAAAGCCTCTGTTTGCTAGAATACCTTCACCTTGGATGCAGGAGAGAGATGCTGAGCCGCTCAGGGAAATCCGCGGGGTATTGGTCACATCACAGGGAACGGGAAAGATGTCCTGGAGGACAGCACCTCTGCTGAACTAGAAGATGAAGAGTGTTCCTGGATTGTGCAGTGTGTATCCTTATCTCTAGGTTTTCTGGAAGAAGAGCTTCTGGAAGCCTGTAGAGGTAGCTGGGAAAAAACTGCATGGTTCACAGACTACAGACATTCCTGCCCCTGGGTATGGCCCCATCCACAGAGTAGCTGACTCCTCCTGTGCAGGAGAAATGGACAGCTGGTGCCCTCCTTCCATTCTGCTATGGGTTCTCCTCAAAGAAATCTTGTCGGAATCTGTCATTCCATGTTTCCAGATTTATTTTATATTCATAAACATCTACCAAATATTTCTCCTTGCATTGCTGTTTTCCAAAAAGAACCAAGGCACTGTTTCCCCACCTTCCCTAACCCAATACAGTGCCAGGCTTTCTCACCTACCTTCTTTGCCTCTTGAACAGACCAAGAAGCTACAGTGGGAGTTTCACTTTCTATGGATTGCATTCATAACTAAATCAACAGATGTATTTTTTCACACTCTGCTTGCCCCCATCCCCTCACTCTGAGACAGAGTCACTGCTGGACCATTTTCACCATGGTGTGGTCTTCAGACACCAAGACTTTCCCCCTGGATGTTCTCTGTCTGTTTCCACCATTGCTCCATCTGGAATAATCCACAGTTCAGAGTTAAGTGAGGCCCTGTGTAATGTAGCAGCACACAGCCCAGCCCAGCTGGTCTCATTTTACAGATATCACGCCATTTATAAAAAGTTGTGGATGGGTCTCAAAGTACCAGTGAGGGTCGACTTGGAAGGGCCCCATGTTTGGTTTAATGCTTTTCTGTCACTGCTTTGCCATTCTTGATAATGTTGAAACAAGTGGCCCCATGTTTGGGATTTTGCAATAAACCCTGCAAATGATGCAGCTGGTTCTGCCACTGCCAGCTGTTGCCCTCCTCCGGCCCCATCTCACCACCCCAAGCTCTGGCTCCCAGCAGAATGGTTCTTGAACCTGTCATATGACACATCATGGGTTCCCTTTTCTGGTGAGGAGCCTTAGACAAAAGGAATCCCTGAAAGATGCAAAGATCATTATCCCTGTGTGGGTGAAACAGAGAGATTCGTGGTTTAGGCACAGCCCAGTTTAGGCACAGCCCACAGCTAGGTAGGGAGAAGGCAATGGCACCCCACTCCAGTACTCTTGCCTGGAAAATCCCATGGATGGAGGAGCCTGGTGGGCTGCAGTCCATGGGGTCGCTAGGGGTCGGACACGACTGAGTGACTTCACTTTCACTTTTCATTTTGATGCATTGGAGAAGGAAATGGCAACCCACTCCAGTGTTCTTGCCTGGAGAGTCCCAGGGATGGGAGAGCCTGGTGGGCTGCCGTGTATGAGGTCACAGAGAGTCAGACATGACTGAAGTGATTTAGCAGCAGCAGCAGCAGCAAACCTAGGTAGGAACAATTCCAACCCTAGGACTAGCAGAATTGGTTTTATCAGGTGGAGTGAGGAGTGGGTATTTTGTAAAGTTATCAATGAATAAATAAATAAACCAGTGTCTTACAGGTTGCCTTTATAGGAAGGCATCACTGTGGTCCTCTAGCATCAAGAAAAAGTCAAGGACTCCAGGCAGATGGGCCATTTCCTTGAATCTTGCAAAGTGCTGCCTGAGAAGGCAACATAGTTTTTATGTCTACAAGAGGACCTTGAGACGAGGAATCTGGATGTGAGCAGCTGTAGCAGAGGCAAATTCTCTGAAAGATAAAAGAGGAATTGGTAGTTGACACACTATTTTGAGTTCACAAAAGATCAATCAGAGTGAGAATGCAGCATTTCAGTGTGTTAATGCTATAGGCCTAGAGAGTTCCTAAGTCAAGGACTCCCAGAGACAGAACTGTTCTCCCTGGCAAACACCATGGTGGGATTTGGGGCAAGTGATTTAATCTCTCTGGGCCTGTTCCTCCTTTTATAAGTGATAATACTATTAGCACTGACTGCATAGCATTGTTAAGAAGAAAAAAGTAGTTTTTACATTACAAACAATCAAAACAGGCCCTGGCATATTGTAAACACTCAAGAAGTTATAGTTACTATTATGATGAAGGGGACCATCTGAACTAAACAGTGGATACAGGTAAAGACTTTGAGTTTTCTTGATGTTGTCTTAAACCGTTTCCTTTTCAGTTTTGTCCCCATTAGATCCAAGTGTGCCTACTCCTAGGATACATTCTTCAAGACGTACCCCAGAAACTGGGAAGAAGAGACATCAATAGTTGGGGGACTGAAAGGAAGAAAAGGATACTATCTATTGAAATGCCCTTGCTAAAAGAAAGAAAGAAATGGAATCAGGCAGCCCTCTAGATGAAACTACCAATTTACTGAAAATCTAGGGGACAGAGGGGCCATAGCCATAAACAAACATAGGGGTACATTCAGCAAAAACCACACTGTGGTGAACTCCACAGGGCAAATGACCTGGTTTCTTCAAACAACAACAATGAACAAACGAAACACAAGAAAGAAAATGGAGAAGGAAGCGTATAGACTTAA
This sequence comes from Madoqua kirkii, assembly GCA_006408675.1. NCBI lineage: Eukaryota > Metazoa > Chordata > Mammalia > Artiodactyla > Bovidae > Madoqua > Madoqua kirkii. Next base: position 5,519 of record SJYC01120540.1, read on the forward strand.
CAGATCTTAAGGGACCTGTCAACCAGCTATAGTCTATGAACCAGATTTTTATCCCAATTCAAGTAAACTTTTTGAATAGTTGATGCTATGAATATTAAAAATTTTTAGGCAACAATAGTTTTATGGTAAATGTTTAGGGAAGAATCTTTATCTTGTGAAAACACAAAATGAAATAAATGTATATACACATGATTTCTAGGATTGTTTCAGAATAAACCAGGGAAAAAGTGAAAGTGTTAGTCATCAGTCATGTCTGACTCTTTGTGACCCCATGGACCCCAGTAGCCTGCCAGGCTCCTCTGACCATGGAATTTGCCAAAAATACTGAAATGGGTCGCCATCCCCTTCTCCAGGGAATCTGCCTAACCCAGGAGTTGAACCCAGGTCTCCTGCATTACAGGCAGATTTTTTTCCCTCTGAGTCACTGGGAAAGCCCAAATCAGGGAAAGGAGGGGATAAAGATGAAGCAAATTGGCCATGAGTTGATAATTAGTAAATCTGGATAATAAGAATTCATGTGATTTTATAATAAGATTCTTTTTAGTTTATATATGTTCAAATATTCTGCAATAGAGTATGAGGTCACAGAGAGTCAGACACGACTGAAGTGATTTAGCAGCAGCAGCAGCAGCAAACCTAGGTAGGAACAATTCCAACCCTAGGACTAGCAGAATTGGTTTTATCAGGTGGAGTGAGGAGTGGGTATTTTGTAAAGTTATCAATGAATAAATAAATAAACCAGTGTCTTACAGGTTGCCTTTATAGGAAGGCATCACTGTGGTCCTCTAGCATCAAGAAAAAGTCAAGGACTCCAGGCAGATGGGCCATTTCCTTGAATCTTGCAAAGTGCTGCCTGAGAAGGCAACATAGTTTTTATGTCTACAAGAGGACCTTGAGACGAGGAATCTGGATGTGAGCAGCTGTAGCAGAGGCAAATTCTCTGAAAGATAAAAGAGGAATTGGTAGTTGACACACTATTTTGAGTTCACAAAAGATCAATCAGAGTGAGAATGCAGCATTTCAGTGTGTTAATGCTATAGGCCTAGAGAGTTCCTAAGTCAAGGACTCCCAGAGACAGAACTGTTCTCCCTGGCAAACACCATGGTGGGATTTGGGGCAAGTGATTTAATCTCTCTGGGCCTGTTCCTCCTTTTATAAGTGATAATACTATTAGCACTGACTGCATAGCATTGTTAAGAAGAAAAAAGTAGTTTTTACATTACAAACAATCAAAACAGGCCCTGGCATATTGTAAACACTCAAGAAGTTATAGTTACTATTATGATGAAGGGGACCATCTGAACTAAACAGTGGATACAGGTAAAGACTTTGAGTTTTCTTGATGTTGTCTTAAACCGTTTCCTTTTCAGTTTTGTCCCCATTAGATCCAAGTGTGCCTACTCCTAGGATACATTCTTCAAGACGTACCCCAGAAACTGGGAAGAAGAGACATCAATAGTTGGGGGACTGAAAGGAAGAAAAGGATACTATCTATTGAAATGCCCTTGCTAAAAGAAAGAAAGAAATGGAATCAGGCGCCCTCTAGATGAAACTACCAATTTACTGAAAATCTAGGGGACAGAGGGGCCATAGCCATAAACAAACATAGGGGTACATTCAGCAAAAACCACACTGTGGTGAACTCCACAGGGCAAATGACCTGGTTTCTTCAAACAACAACAATGAACAAACGAAACACAAGAAAGAAAATGGAGAAGGAAGCGTATAGACTTAACAGATCTTAAGGGACCTGTCAACCAGCTATAGTCTATGAACCAGATTTTTATCCCAATTCAAGTAAACTTTTTGAATAGTTGATGCTATGAATATTAAAAATTTTTAGGCAACAATAGTTTTATGGTAAATGTTTAGGGAAGAATCTTTATCTTGTGAAAACACAAAATGAAATAAATGTATATACACATGATTTCTAGGATTGTTTCAGAATAAACCAGGGAAAAAGTGAAAGTGTTAGTCATCAGTCATGTCTGACTCTTTGTGACCCCATGGACCCCAGTAGCCTGCCAGGCTCCTCTGACCATGGAATTTGCCAAAAATACTGAAATGGGTCGCCATCCCCTTCTCCAGGGAATCTGCCTAACCCAGGAGTTGAACCCAGGTCTCCTGCATTACAGGCAGATTTTTTTCCCTCTGAGTCACTGGGAAAGCCCAAATCAGGGAAAGGAGGGGATAAAGATGAAGCAAATTGGCCATGAGTTGATAATTAGTAAATCTGGATAATAAGAATTCATGTGATTTTATAATAAGATTCTTTTTAGTTTATATATGTTCAAATATTCTGCAATAGAAAGGTAAAGAAAACCCAGCTGAGTATGTGGGTTTGGTGATGAGACAGTTCCTGCAGGAAGGATTCCGTCCAGGTGGCCTGTTGCCACAGGAGGGTTTGGGGAGCCACTTCTCTTTGCCTCAGTTTTCTCATCTGTCAAATGAGGTTTGAATGAGAGCACACTCCTCGTGGGGCTGCTGTGGATATTAAAGGACTATATAGACGTAAAGGGCCTGGCACGGGGTAAGTGCCATATAACATTTGCTGTTATTTAGTACACGTGGGGCTTCCCTAGTGGCTCAGACTGTAAAGAATCTGCCTGCAATGCAGGAGACCTGGGTTCAATCCCTGAGTCAGGAAGATCCCCTGGAGAAGGGAATGGTGACCCAGACTAGTATTCTTACCTGGAGAATTCCATGAACAGAGGCTTTCGGCAGGCTATTGTCCATGGGGTCGAAAAGAGTCGAACATGACTGAGCAACTAACACACACACATACATAGCACATTTAGTTTCCTGCAGTACCACCTCATTGCATCATCCAAAACTAAATCTCTACAGAACGTCACACCTCACAAAGCACCTTTACAGACAACTCATTTGAGCCTCACAGTAGCCTGTGAGATAAATACTAGCCTTATTCCCACTGGGCAGATGAGAACACTAAGGCCCAGTCCGTGGTGATGAAGCCAGTTAGTGGGCAAGCCTTCACCAGATTTGAGTACTCTGTTCCCTTCCCAAGTCCTCTCCGGGGCATAAGGCTGTTCTTTAGGGATGAGTTGGAGGCTAAAATTAGATCCTCAAAACCTCTATTTTGTCTCTTTGCACATTTTAACCAGCACCCCATTCCCCTAGTAGGGGGATGCTAATGGCACTCATATGGAGCTAAGGGTGGCTCAGACCCCAGCCTAGGCAGAAGGGGGTCACTGGGCATAGAGGCAGATCTCTGTCTAGAGTCTGCTCCAGCCAGGCACCACTTCTGTGGCCCAGTAGCTTGTCAAGCTAAACACAGGTGACTGAGATTAGGGGTGCGGTAGCGCAGAAAACAGGAGCCACCCCCAGGTCATAACTCAGGAAGGACGTCCCCTCCAACCTCCAGGGAGCTAGGGGCACACAGGTGAGTTCCCAGACACAAGCCCAGGATTTCAAAACTAGCTTCTTTCAGAGGGAGAGGGCCTTGGGCAGCAGTGTGGTTGATCCTCCTAGTCATTTCTTCTGAGAACACTCCTGGGAGCTCCAGGCTTTTCGAATGTATGCTAATAATACCACAAATCCTATCATTAAAAAAATGAAAATCTACCACTTACGAATGCTAGACATTGCACCAAGCACTACAGATATATTTCTTCAGACACTCCTCAGCCACAGTATACTGTGGAGCAGGTGTTGGTTTTTACTCACACGACAGAAGTTCAGAAGGCAAGCCGGGGAAGCCTCCGTCCACGTCCCAGTGGGGCCTGCCCTCCAGAGGCAGGCATGGCTTACAGTCTGTGTGTTCTCTCTGACACTGGTCTGTACTTAGCCAGCGTTATGTATACACACCCACTCATGTGTATGCATGTACAAATACACACACACACAGCTTGTTTGTTTCTATGAAAATAAGGTCATATCTTATTCAGTAACTTACTTTTCCACATAATCATCAATCTTTTTCTAATCTTATATATATGAATATGGGCCGGGGTCCAGCCCCAGTGGATCCAGGCTGAGATGGAGTCAGCATCCTAGGAAAAAACTTATTTAATTACAGATATAGAGAAAGATTAGAAATGGATAGTGTAGTAGGAAATATTAGTGGAGAAAAAGAGGCTGAATAACTTGGTTTATGTGGAATACCAATCACCACCTACGTAGGCCATAGGCATCTTTCCATTCTCCCAAAAGAGAGGAGGCACAGAAGCCCAGGCAAAATTAGCAGGCTTGGTGAGTACCCACATTCCAGATGAGAATTCAGCCAGAAAGATGGGGAGCAAGAAAGAAACGACACAGGGAATCAGTCTTTCCAGAAAATGATCTCATTTCTTTATTTTTTAGGTTTGCTTATATACCTTTTGTTACACATAGGGATGAATACAGAGTCATGCAGGGGTCAGCAGTCCTGACCTTTATCAAAATCAGGTGCTTCACATAAATGTATAAAAAAAGGTCTTAGGGGTTTTACATCATGTTCTGACCATGAGGCCTGCTGACATTTCACAATCCTCTCTTTCTGATAACCAAAAACTTATTTTTTCCAAGAGTGTTTTTTCTTAAATCAGGCACCACCCTCCAAATAAAGTTGCATTCCTATAGGGTGAGGGTGTAGTGAGTTACAATCAAGAAAGGAATTTATTTAACCCAAGGTTAACATGATTAATCTTAAAGGTTAATACTTATTTCTCCTATATGCTAGTTATATTCATTATAAGAGCAGGGAATATGGAGATTTAGCAGCAAACATCAGCCCAACAAATGAAAAACCCTTCACCAATGTTCCCCTTAAGATCTATTTAGTCTTAAGATAGTGATAGTTACATTTTTACATAGCAAGGACACAGTGATTTATAACAAAGTACAGTGATCTATAACTAAAGAGAAAATTCATTAACACAAAAAGTCTAATATTGCTAACATCAAAAACTACTATATTTCCTTTTCTATATTCCAAGTACATTGATTAATATATTCCCAGGTGCCTAAGGATATGGAGGCCTGGAGGCAATCATTGACTCAACAATGAGAAAAGCCCTGTGCTAATTAAGACTCAAAATACTCCAAAACTCTGTGCTGTTTATGGTTGAGAGGTAGTAAACAATCATGTGCATACTGGCAGGAGTATGGATAATCCTGTCACACAAGCTAGTTTGTCAGCAGAAAGGTTTGACCTGAGTCCCACCCAGGGCAGGGAATTAGCAGCAATTATTGGCACAACAAATGAAAAACCCTTCAACAATATAATTCCTAACCAACCCACTATACTAATAATTTCTAACTTCCCAAAAGCATTTGCCTTTAGTAAGTCTAAAACATCTTTATTTCCTTTTCTATATTCCAAATACATTGTTTAATATATTCCCAGGTGCCTAAGGATATGAAGTCCTGGTAGCAATCATTGACTCAACAATGAGAGAAGCCTTATGCTAGTTAAGACTCTCAAAATACTCCAAAACTCTCTGTGCTGTTTATGGTTGGGAGGTAGTAAACAATCATGTGTGTAGTGGCAGGAGTATGGATAATCCTGTCACACAAGTTAGTTTGCCAGCAGAGAGGTTTGACCTGAGACACCCTTGTCCCACCCAGGGCAAGGAATTAGCAGCAATTATTGGCACAACAAATAAAAAACCCTTCGCCAATATAATTCCTAACCAATCCACTATACTAATAATTTCTAACTTCCCAAAAGAATTTGCCTTTAGTAAGTCTAAAATATCTCTTGCCTCTCATGGTCGGGAGGCTGTAAACAATCACATGTGGCCAGACAAACTTATTAAGGCAGGCTAGATAACCTTCAGAGGAGTTAGTAAGTTGAAACACTCTTGTCATGCCCAAGAATTTTTATTAACTTGGAGCTGCAAGTTAACTCCTTCTCCAAGAGAAATGGTGATGGAAGAGAGCCCCCTATAAAGTCAGAGGTGTAGGTGAGAGCATAAAACAGACTCTGGTTTAGTAAGTCTAAAATATCTCTTGCCTCTCATGGTCGGGAGGCTGTAAACAATCACATGTGGCCAGACAAACTTATTAAGGCAGGCTAGATAACCTTCAGAGGAGTTAGTAAGTTGAAACACTCTTGTCATGCCCAAGAATTTTTATTAACTTGGAGCTGCAAGTTAACTCCTTCTCCAAGAGAAATGGTGATGGAAGAGAGCCCCCTATAAAGTCAGAGGTGTAGGTGAGAGCATAAAACAGACTCTGGTTTCAGAGGTAGATGCTTGGGAACAGGGTGTCCTGAGGCTTGATCATGCCTTTGTGTATACCAAGCCTCCTTCCTCATGACCTTTGCCATGGGTGGAGTTCCTCACGCTGGCTCCTGGCAAGAAAGTAAATAAGTGCCATTCTGTTTTCTAAAATAAGGACAAAACAGCTATTTTTATTCTTTTCCTTTGTTTTTCCCATCGATAAAATGGGAGTAATAGGAGATATGCCCCTGATTGACTTCATGGCTATGTCCTTTGGATTTAAAAAACAAAGAAAGTAAAATACCAACAAACCAAAAAACAAACCAAAAAACCTCCTTTAATAGTCTTTGAAGAAGACAATAAATCTGAATTATGCTAAAGTTAACAATCATACATTGGTATTAAAAGGACGTATTTTAAAATGGCAGACTTTAACTTCTCAGAAACAAGTTTTCAACTTGAAATTAACTTCTTTGTGAGTGTAATTTCAGGATTCTAACTAAGTTGGGGACAGTCCTGTGTTTTTGAATACTCTTACTGATCTCTGGATGCGGAGTGAAAGAAAATGCAGAGGCAGCCAGGAAATGTCTAATGTGGCAGCTGCAGTGCAAGTGATTAGGAGCCTCGTCTTTCACCTTGAGCCTTACACTTCTGCCCTGTGAGGTTTCACACCTCACCTCCAGACTCAGTTAAGTCCCAAGTGCCTGTGAATTGACATCACAAACACATCTCCATATTTAACAAGGGAGAACATAAAGGAGGAACATGGGGAGAGGGGTGGGAAATGCCAAAAGCAACTTTTGAATTCAGGTAGAAGAATGAGAAAAATCTTAATGAAATCATTTTAAGGGGTCATTAAGGAAAGAAACCAAATGAAACACAATTCTCCTATAACTGAGACTCAGGCCACCAGGGGAAAGCTCAGTTGTGTCCAGATACAGTACTCTCATCCTTTACCTTAATGAACTCTGTACTGACAAGTCTTTTATGACAAATTTTGTGCTCTCAGCAACTTCAGATCTGTATGAGATTTGGAGCTCCGTTTAAAGCCGTATCTGGCTCTGTCATGCTTGTGTGACAAGTTCTTGCAGTCCTCATCTGGGTCACTAAATGGAGATCCCCTGATACAGAGACTGACAGCGCATCCATCTTGCTTTGCATGAAGGCGCCTCTGTCAGGCAAACTACATAACAATGTGAGTTTTATATGCTCTCCAGGAATGCAGCCATGAATTGGCTTCCAATAGCCAGAACGGAAGCAACTGGCGAGCATCAGTTTAGAAACACGTTGTTCCCCTAACTTGGAGAAAGATAAAAATAAAAGCCAGCAATCACTCCGACCCTATACTATTCAATACTTCAAAGTTCTGTACACTTTTTTGGTAAGGAAAGATTGTTCTCCCTAGTTTAAAATAAGGGGAAAAAAATGGAAATAAAATAAATTATTTAAGAGTGGGTGGTAAAAATAGTTCATGTGTAGTTAACCAAATTTTATTAACATTTTACTTCCATTGCTTAAAGGGGCAAAAATTATTGCCAGCATTTAAAATGGAAAATATTTCATTTTAGAATTGTAACACTCTTTGTGCAATGATGTGTCTTTTTTTCCCTCTAACTTTCTAGTTTTGCTTTATTTGTAACATGGGTTTTTCAATTTTCTCTAAAGCAATGTTTAAAAAACAAAATGAAACCAAGCCCTACAACCTCAGTGCTTTCTCAGAAGACCTGAAACGTCTCACAGTAAGTGTAAAAGTTGAATCTCTAAGACTCCATGAAACATTCTACATTTTTAATAAAAGTTATATTGCTCTAAGTAATTCCTAAATGGTATGTAAACCACATTAAAGGTGACATTATCATCTATACAACAAAATGATTTGTGCATATAATTTTTTAGAAAATTCATCATGAAGATCTTAAAGTCGCATGTATTACTTCATCTTTATGGTACATAAGAGAAGTCAGAGAAATCTGCCTAGACCCTAATGGAACCTGGAAATAATAAACAGAGTACAAACCAGGTCTGTTCAACCACAGATGCTTATTAAAAATGAGCTTAAAATGGATTGCAAACTTACTGGGCTGAAATAGCAATAAAAAGAACAATAATTGAAAAAGGTATAATGGAAAAAGACACAATGAAAAGCTGCATTTTATTATTACCAAAGGAAAAAAAAAAGGAACCACTGTATTAAAAAGGACAGGGTTTCAATGTCTAAGACTCTGAAATGCCTTTTAGGAATAATGTCTTGGCCCCTAAGATTTTTTCCAACATATATTTTGTTATAATTCTTCCCGACCTCTTGCCCATTGAGCTGCTGGTATCTGCAGAGGAAATTTCATAGAAAGTATTCCTAAAAAGAAGGAACAACTTACTTCTGCCCTTCATGGATATAAACTATATTGAAAACAATTTTATGTTGCTCATCAGCATTTAATACACCAAAATAAAACCTCACCTTTTACCTGCCTCTTAAAAGCAACAAAATTGAATTTCTTTACATGGCTCTGATATCTATTTTGTTTAGATTAAATGTAGGTTAAAGTATAATCTTTCTGTAATCTGATCACAGGTTGCAACAAATAGGATGGCTAGGGGCAGGACATGAAATAGAAAATTCCAAATTGTTCTAAGTGTGTTCATAATCTAGATGCTAAAACAGAGTCCCCAGTGGCTACTGGTGCCAGCCTTGCATCTTCAAAACATACAGTGTCTCTGAGTGAACTCCTTTTGAACTCCACTTGTCAAAGTAATGGCAAAATAACAATATCACATAAACAAAACAAGAAGCTGTATTGCTTCTATTGTTAGCATCATTAAAAATTAATAATGGCTGATTTAGATCAATATTTAATGTGACAATTCCATCCCTTGCAATGATCTCCCTCTAACACAGAGTTGCTTTTAAAATATTCTTCAAGCAGTCATGTTTTTCTTTTGATAAACCGTAGTTTATTCCCTTTTCCTATGGTTATAGTTTTGTTTCACTTCACAGACCATTTTATCTACAGACATGAGATTTCTTTAAACATATCACATTAAGGCATAACAGTATAATATCTCTTATAAAAACTAACAGCATTTCTTTACAAAGTATTAGTATCTGTTGGAAGTTATATATTAAAAATACTTAGATACATAAAATTGTTTGCACAAAACTCCTAATTGGATTCTGAAATATCAAGAAAATCATGTAAGATTTAGTTTAAATGTTGAAAAAAGTGTTCTAAATAGATCTGTTAAAAAGCATATTGGAAATACCTGGAAAAGCCTATCTCTCACAGTTTAGTTTTGAGGTTGTCTTGCTTATAATATGCTTTGCAGTATCCCAAGTTCATAGCCATATTACTGGTCCTATTTTCTGGAGAAATATTACACTTTATCACTTCTAACAAATTGGAACAAGTGCTCCAAGTCAAGTTTTATGTATTCTACTCTAACTCCATTAAATAGGGATACTTTATTCCTACTGTGCTATAAATATCAGCAAAGTAAAATGTTAGAATCTTGGAAGAATTTTCAGGAATTAAAAAAAAAAGCCTGTTGTAAGCAGCATGAAAGTATAGTTCATATGATTGTTGTTAAGACTAGGGTGATTTAGGACCTTCCCAACAACTATCTGTATAGTCATGTGATTAGCCCTTGTGTCCTTTAGGCCAATTAAAGAGAGAAAAATATAAGACACAAAGAAAAATTCTCAAATAAACACAAATTTTAGAAGCGATGGATATAGAACTGACACTGAAACGATGATAGACTACACATGTTTTTTCTTAGAATATTATTATTTTTAACTGAATATATGCCTTTGCTTCACATTCTGTTCTCCACTGTTCCCCAGTCCATAAGTTATGCCCTGTTTTTTCCCCCTTTTGTTTTTTGGTGTTTCCATGGTAGCTCAGTGGTAAACAATCTGCCTGCCAATACAGGAGACATAGGTTTAACTCCTAGGATGGGAAGATTCCCTAGAGAAGGAGGTGCAATCCACTCCAGTATTCTTGTCTGGTAAGTCTCATGGACAGAGGAGCCTGGTGGGCTATCATTTATGGGGTCACAAAAGAGTAGGACGTGATTAGCAGCTTAAAGGACATTTACTCTGGCAAAACTGTGTTTATTTTTCAGTTTAGACAAACCTGTAGCTAGAAAACAACTGACAGACCCACCTAAAGGTAAGGAAAGTGCCCACTGCTATACCCCTTTTCCTACCTGAACACTTTTGTATGGTGCCTTTTGGGGACCCAGACACCATTGATCTTATCCATTGTTGTCACATTCTCTGCACACAGCACTGTGCCTGGCATGAGGCTGGTTCTTGATTGACTAAGTGCCACCATGTGAGTCTTGTTGTTCAGTTACCAAGCAGTGTCTGACTCTTGCCAGCTTCATGGACTGCAGCAGGCCAGGCTTCCCTATCTTTCATCATTGCCTGGAGTTCACCCAAATTCATGTCCATTGAGTCAGTGATACTATCTAATCATCTCATCCTCGATGCTGCTATAGTCCACATTTGATCACTCCCTCCTTTGTGCTACACTTTCTAGACATTTGGAACCTCTTGTCAATGACCTGTTCTCTTTCTTATTTCTGAGTCTCAGGTCTTTTCGCCCAGAATTTCTTTCCATCTTTCATCTCTTGCCCCTTACTACCCTTTGGGATCAACTCAGTTATCACTTTATCTGGGAAGCCACTGAACCTATTGTTGACAAGGATGCTAGTCTCAATGCCCTCTTGCTACCTTCAATCAAACATCATAAATATAATGCTATGTTCAGATCATTCAAAATTGCTGCCTCCCCAATTTGACTGAAATACTTAAGGGCAAAAGTTCTGACTCACTTTGCCCACTACTGTATTCCTTGCATAGAAAGCATTCAAATACTTAGAAGTTTGGCTGGATATCCTTGTCCAAACTTTACTTCTTATTGTATAAAATTGTACCTTTGGCAAATGAGTCAATATTTCTGAACTTTATTTTTCTTAATATTGTTGAAATGGGAATGATAATATCAATGGGTCCATGAATAAGCATGTCCTCTCCTCTGACATCATGCTTCTTTGTGGATAGATTTCCTCTGGGGTAGCAAGTCATCTCTCCCATTCCTTACTCACTTATCCATGTGGAAAAAGCGAACTATGTGGGTGATGAATGTAGGGTATGTTTATTTTTCTAGTCTTCTTACTGTTGTGCATTCTCCACACTTCAAGAAGAGGCTGTGTGGGTAAATAAGGCTGTGTGCTTCACAGGTAAATGAAAGGAAGCTCATTTAGTCCCAGTCCTCAATCTGCATTCACCAGTAGGCTTTCTTCCTTGTAACAACTAAATGTTTTATCTTCAACTGTTTGCCAATATCTGTGACAGCTTTTCAGGAAAGGAGAATATCACTGAATTAGGAGTACAGCAATTTGGGTAGAAGGATAATACTTTTGAAAAACATGAATTTGCAAAATTGAACATGAGGGGCACATTCACTATGAAGCAGACTAGAGATCATTTCTGCAAATCCCAAGTGACTCCATTTAAGGACTTACACATTAGGCAGAAATGATGAGGCCTTTGCTCAGGCATAGATGCTGTGTCTTCTGTAGAGTGTGACCTTGATTCAAACACAGAAGCACATCCAGGCCTTAACAAACCAATTGTTGGTACTGGTACCTAGCCCCAGTTCTAATAGCTGGCCATGTGCAACCTGTCCTGGCTTGAAGTAGGCTTTGAGAAATGTATTTCTGTTTCTCCCCCATCCACCATCAGTGCCCCTCTGTGGACTATAGGTTCCATGAGTCTATGCTATTGTTATTTCATTCACTGCTTTAGCACCAGTTTTTATAAAGTGTACCAAGTATAAGCGAGTCATAAAAATTGTTTGTTGAGTGAATGAATGAATTTATCTGATTTATATGTACAGCTCTGATTTTGTTCTAAATGTTGTCAAAGATAAAGGATGTGATTTACTATATCCCTTCAAGTTCTACTATGTACATGGCATATTAGTATTGTGAAAGGATCCTATTCAATAAAGTATTTCACTTTATATTAAACATTGCAAAGCACTGCACAAACGTCCAAAATAAATGCTGTTTAATGACATTTTAAATTTACTATCTTTGTCCTTTTATTGCTTTTTTTAATGATTGATATAAAATTGATACAACTGAGATATAACTGATATATATGTATATCAGTTGTAGGTGTATGACATAATGGGTTTATATATGTATGTGTTTTGAAATTATTGTTTCACAACAAGTTCAGTTAATATCTATCACTTCACATAGTCACAATTTTTTTCTTGAGGATGAGAATTTTTAAGATTGACTCTCTTTGTAACTTTCAAATATACAATAAAATATTATTAACTGTAGTCATCAGGCTGTACATAAAATCCCAAGGACCTATTTATCTCTTTTTATTTTCTAATCAATTACTACTTCTAATTTACATTATCTGTTTAAAGATGCTAGGTTTCCAAAGAACTAAAAGGACATTCCTCCAAAGAAGACATACAGATGGCTAACATACACATGCAAAAATGCTCAACATCACTCATTATCAGAGAAATGCAAATGAAAACCACAATGAAGTACCATCTCATGCCAGTCAGAATGGCTGCTATCAAAAAGTCTACAAAAAATAAATGTTGGAGAGGGTGTGGAGAAAAGGGAACCCTCTTAAACTGTTGGTGGGAATGTAAACTAGTACAGCTGCTATGGAGGACAGTGTGGATTTCCTTAAAAGAACTGCCATACGACCCAGCAATCCCACTGCTGGGCATGCACACTGAGGAAACCAGAATTGAAAGAGACACGTGTACCCCAATGTTCATTGCAGCGCTGTTTACAATAGCCAGGATATGGAAGCAACATAGATGTCCATCAACAAATGAATGGATAAGAAAGCTGCGGTACATATACACAATGGAATATTACTTAGTTATTAAAAAGAATGCATTTGAATCAGTTCTAATGAGGTGGATGAAACTGGAGCCTATTATACAGAATGAAGTAAGTCAGAAAGAAAAACATCAATACAAAATACTAATGTATATATATGGAATTTAGAAATATGGTAACAATGATTCTATATGTGAGACAACAAAAGAGACACAGATGTAAAGGACAGACTTTTGGACTCTATGAGAGAAGCTGAGGGTGGGCAGATTTGAGAGAATAGCACTGAAGCATATATATTACCATAGTATGTGAACTAAGTCACCAGTCCAGGTCCAATACATGAGGCAAGGTGCTCAGGGCTGGTTCACTGCTATGACCCAGAGGGATGGGATGGGGAGGGAAGAGGGAGGGAGGTTCAGGATGGTGAACACATGTACACCCGTGGCTGATTCATGTCAATGTATGGAAAAACCCACAATATTGTAAAGTAATTAACCTTCAATTAAAATAAATAAATTAAATAAAAAAATAAATAATTAAATGAAAACACTTAAAGAACAACAACCAAAAAAGTGCCCGGTTTTGCTTTTCATTTTATTTCTCATAACCATAATGCTTCTTACTCATTCATTATTATTTCCCAAAGAAAATAGTGGCCATGCTACATGAAGAAAGATAGATTAAATTCAAATTGGGAATTATTTTCTAGAAAAATTTATATAGAATATTTTTATATTTGTATATGAAAAGTTTGAAGCCAGTGGCTGTAGTGAAATGTAAATTTGTCACTGACAGTCAAAATCAGCTCTGCTTTGCACTCAAAACACACCACACCTGCTGATCTTCTATTCCTTCTAAAAGGCATCAGAAATCTCATTGGATTCAGGCTTGCTTTTTGGACCCTTTTTCAGATGGAGATCGTTCTGGACAATCTAAGTTACCATGACCATGACCTTACCTACCTATGATACCTTTTTTAGGAAACTTAGAAGTTTTCAGTTACCTCTCATGCTTCATTCATTTCTTAAATATCTCACTCACATTATCCAAATGTATCTACAAACCCTGGAAAAACATGGCACAAGAAGTATTAACTGCAGCAAATTTTTAAGAATATTTAATCTGTAGACTAGGGACTTCCCTGGTGGCTCAGATGATAAAGCGTCTGTCTACAATGCGGGAGACCTGGGTTCCATCCCTGGGTTGGGAAGATCCTCTGGAGAAGGAAATGGCAATCCACTCCAGTACTTTTGCCTGGAAAATCCCGTGGAGAGAAGAGCCTGGTGGGCTACAGTCCATGGGGTGGCAAAGAGCTGGACACGACTGAGCGACTTCACTTTCACTTTTCAGGGCTTCCCTAGTGGCTCAAAGGTAAGGTATCCACCTGCCAATGCAAGAGACATAAGAGATGCTGGTTGGATCCCTGAATCAGGAAGATGCCCTGGAAGAAGAAATGACAACCCACTCTTCTATTCTTGTCTGGAGAATCCCATGGACAGAGGAGCCTGGTGGGCTGCAGCCCATAGGGTCACAGAGAGTCCGACATGACTGAAGCGACTGAGCAATACACATGAAGTAGCCCCCAGCTCTGTTCCAGAACGTCAACTCAGTCCTCGTTTGAGAGGAAGCTGTATCACCATTAGATTGTTAATTCTTCAGCTGCCAGCACGATGACTTTTACTTAGAATGTCCTAAAAATGATGACTGAATCGATAGAAATGGAAACTTAAATTCTATTGCCACCAATAAGAAAAAGATACACTGAGAATGAAGTTACAGGCAATTACTAACATTTTAAACTATATTCTCCATCTGATTTGATATAACTCTTTTCACGCAATTTGTTGTAAATGCAAATACTCTTTTCTAAATAAAATGTATTTGGTATTTTCAGTCTAATTCTATAAAGCTGCTTTTACAAAAGAGCAGAAGCAATTATTGGCATGATATTCTTTGCATTCTTTAGCATCAACTTTAGATATTGCTTACCTCTACAAAAAGAAAAGGGATGGAATCACATAAAAACTTATGCCTGCTGTCCTAACTATTGTCATAGGTCCCTTTCTTTCTTCAAAATGGCAGCAGAAAAGCTGTATGTAGAACAGCATCCTGAAATGTGGGAGCTTGCCCAGGCACCCCATTGTCCTTTCTGTCAGACTAAAAATGAAACAGAGAGACAGCACAGGCAGTTGGCTAAAGATATGACTGCCGAAAGTAATAAATAAAATGTTGAACGGCATGTCTTTTTCAAATGGGAATGTCTTGATAATCTGCAAAAAAAAAGACATATTAATTCTAACATACAGTGAACTATGTACAGTATCAGCAAACTTCCTGATAGATGTGAAGAATTAAATTCAGTTCTTAGATAACAAGCCTTAGAAAATATGTGAAAAGGTATGGTATAACAGGGAAAACTTGTCTTTGCTTCCAAAATATACCCAGGGCTTTTCCAAGTCTATTTTTTTCTTTTTGAAAATTTTTATTTTATATTGTAGGATAGTTGATTTTTTTTAATTAACTTTTTTTATTAAAGGATAATTGCTTTATGGAATTTTGTTGTTTTCTCTCAAACCTCAACGTGAGTCAGCCATAGGCATTTAAAATTTACCTTGGAAGACTAAATAGGAATGATAAGATAAAGTGGAAGAAACAGCTTGTAACCCAACAGAATCTGTTTAGAATCCTGGTTCTGGCATTTCATAAGTGGGAAATATTGTCTTGACACTTGACTCTCTAATCTTAATTTTTTAATTTGTAAAATGAAGATAATATTATTAAGCATATTGTATGTAGGTTACAGCTATTAGAGATAGTCCTGATGTCTGAGATGTAGGTATGCTAAATGATAGCTACTTCTGTTAATAATATTATTGCCATATATATAAAATGTCAGCAAGAACAATTTTAAAAGACATAAATGTTCCGGAGTACAGCTCAAGGAAATAAACAGACTTCAGGAAACCACTATAGTTCCCTTTAAGCTGAAAATAGCACCATCTTCTTTCTCAGGTTCTTAGAGGCTCACTCTGGTAAGTGGATTCATGCTCTCAATGTTAGAATTGAAGTAAAAGAACAAACAAAAAACAGGCAAATCAAAGAAGAATCCACACTTTGGAAGGAGTCTGAAGATTTTTTCCTTAATTGTTTCTGATTTCCTATTCCCTGAGATAATTACCCATCAGTGTCCTCCTCACTAAGAAGCCACAGTGTGGTTATAATGAAGAATGGCGACCATCCTTGCTGCTGTCCCATTTTTAATATGGGATAAAGATGACTATCTGTCTACACTTATTAGCATTTATCTTTGACAAATCACTCTGTAACATATTCTTTAATTCACTTGTTCTTTCTGCTAACACCTACCAAGCATATTTCCATGTTTCTTGCCTCGAGAATCCCATGGACAGAGAAGCCTGACAGGCTACAGTCCATGGGATCACAAGAGTTGGACACAACTTGGTGACTATACCACTGCCGCCAAGTACGTGCTACATGCAAGATGCTGTATTTTATATAATCCTGGGTTTTGTTCTTAAGAAACCAAAAGGCTCACCTGAAAGGAGTGGGTGGGTGGGGGAGAAGTAACTTGCCCAGAACCAGATTAGGCTTCTGTAAAACAATATAAGGAAAAAAAAAAAAAGTGTTTTGGGGGAAGTCTGTTAACACAAAAACTAAGCATATGATCTGCCTACATTTGATACAGATGGCTTAACTGAAATTTACAAGCTAAATCAGAGCTTCTGATTCATACTTAAATTCCGCTTTTGGTCAAAAAAGATACGAAAAGTATAGAAGAGATTGTTAAAAAGAGTACATTTGAGAAAATGAAGAGAGAATCTTTATGATATTAAATCAAGAAACCCAGATATATTTCATAGCAAAGAATTGGGATTATTTGCAGAAGTGACGCATAAGCACTATTGGCATTGTTAAACCTAGGAGAATAAGAGTCACCAGTCGGCTGAAAGCTATCAAATGTTCCTACTTGCAAAAATACTAAAATCGCAGGTACAGAGGTTTCAACAACTTGTTTGTAACTCTCTAGATGTAAAAAGATGGCTATTAGCTAGCAACATATATTGACACAGCAAAGAAGCCATCTCATCCTTTTCTTTCAAAATCTTACATTTAATAGCAATATTTTAGGTCAGTGAACCTGGGTTTTATCAAATGGTGGGTCGGGAAGATCCCCTGGAGGAGGGAACAGCAACCCACCCTAGTATTCTTGCCTGAAGAAAAACATAGACAGAGAGCCTGGCGGGCTAAGGCCATAGGGTAGTGAAGAGTCAGATAGGACTGAAGCACTTGAGCCTGCACACACAGATACTGGCAAACATTTCTGCAGTAAAACATTTTGAGGAGGTTGTAGAGATGGGTCAAAATACTTATTGTACAACTAGGTGGTTTTAAATGTACACTGAGATGAGTTAATGAGAAAGTTTCTAAGTGGAGTCTGTAAGTTTATGCTTTCCATCAAACTTGTCCAAAATGTTGAATAATATAAATTTGAAAGAGCTGATTAATACATTCCATATTAGAATCAGAATATGAAAATAGTCCACCAGAAAATTAAATCTAGTATAATAGAAATAATTGGATGACGCTAAAGTAATGCATTTACTGACATAAACCAAACTCTCCTGATACTATATTATTAAGTGAAATTTCCAACTTAAAATAGATATTTCCTCCTGGATAATAATTAATGAACTCTTTTCTTTTTTTTTTTTTTTAGTAGAGGAGGTTGTCCCTCTACAAATAACACTTGGATACCTTTGATCTAAAGTTTCACAATGAAGTAAAAGTGATCATAAGTAAAAGCATCATAAAATGTACTAATGACATATAATCACTTATAAAATTGTCCCTAAACTGCTATGTCCAGCATAACATTGATTTCTATATTAAACTAAGTTTTTTTGTTGATTGTCAAATACTGTACAACTTAACACTGAAATGTATTGGGAATTTAATCTAAAATTAAACACAAATATTTTT
>SJYC01120543.1:0-16892 GCA_006408675.1 Madoqua kirkii
TTTCCTGTTTCGAACCAGTCTGTTGTTCCATGTCCAGTTCTAACTGTTGCTTCCTGATCTGCTTATAGGTTTCTCAAGACGCAAGTCAGGTGGTCTGGTATTCCCATCTCTTTCAGAATTTTCTAGTTTATTGTACTCCACACAGTCAAAGGCTTTGGCATAGTCAAAAAAGCAGAACTAGCTGTTTTTCTGGAACTCTCTTGCTTTTTCCATGATCCAGCGGATGTTGGCAATTTGATCTCTGGTTCCTCTGCCTTTTGTAAAACCAGCTTGAACATCAGGGATTTCACAGTTCACGTATTGCTGAAGCCTGGCTTGGAGAATTTTGAGCATTACTTTACTAGCGTGTGAGATGAGTGCAATGGTGCAGTAGTTTGAGCATTCTTTGGCATTGCCTTTCTTTGAAATTGGAATGAAAACTGACCTTTTCCAGTCCTGTGGGCACTGCTGAGCTCTCCAAATTTGCTGGCATCCTGAGTGCAGCACTTTCATAGCATCATCTTTCAGGATTTGAAACAGCTCAACTGAAATTCCATCACCTCCACTAGCTTTGTTTGTAGTGATGCTTTCTAAGGCCCACTTGACTTCACATTCCAAGATGTCTGGCTCTAGATTAGTGATCACATCATCATGATTATCTGGGTCGTGAAGCTCTGTTTTGTACAGTTCTTCTTAGTATTCTTGCCACCTTTTCTTAATATCTTTTGTTTCTGTTAGGTCCATACCATTTCTGTCCTTTATCGAGTCCATCTTTGCATGAAATGTTCCCTTGGTAGCTCTGATTTTCTTGAAGAGAGCTCTAGTCTTTCCCATTCTGTTGGTTTCCTCTATTTCTTTGCACTGATCACTGAAGAAAGCTTTCTTATCTCTTCTTGCTATTCTTTGGAACCCTGCATTCAGATGCTTATATCTTTATTTTTATCCTTTGCTTATGAACAGTTGTCAAGAGTCATCTTTAATTAAGATCCCAGCTTTATTTTCATTTCTTGGGATAGTATCAGTTTAAAGTAGGTCAGATTCCCTCAGGGCCACTTGTAAAATTCTGAATACTTTAGGCAGTTTTAGAGGTTCCTTCCTCCTTCACTTGAATTTTCAAAGGTCTTACAGAAAACATGTGTAACCATCTATTCAGAACATAAGCTCAGATTTTCTGAAAATACCTTACTCGTGTGACATAACTCTTCGAGAAGAGAACCTCCTTACTCTCTTGTTTCACACATCATATGATGCTTTGGATTCCAGAAGAGGATTAATTACTTTAATCAAACATCATATAGAGACCAGAGATTAAAAGCTTCCCCTTCTCTTCCTTCTTTACATCTTGCTCAAATGCCAAATGCTTCTTGTTAATAAAATCTATGTGGAATACTGCTGGCAGGTAAGTCTAACAAAAAGTTTCCTAGCATTAGCTTCCTTAGCAGAGGGGAGAATTGAGAAGGGTGAGGGTAATAAAGATTATAAATGAAATTTTCTGATGTGTTTTGTAGGTATAACTTAGAGTTATCAGAACAATTCACAAATAATATCAAGTAGTGCCCTTAACATTTTTGTTCTAGACAACAAAACATCAGTATTACTTTATCCTCCTTCTTAAAAGCATTTTTAAATTGTACAACATTAAAGCAAATTTTCTTAGGGTTAACTTCTTCCTGGTGAAACTAATAAAATGGCTAAACCATCAGGTACATTTATGTTAAAAAAGTAGTATATCTTTTGACCAAAAAATCAGGGTTTACATGCCAAAGCAATTACATATAGGTTTCAGAGATGACTAAATATAGTAAGTATCCCAGAGTCAAACCCATTGAACTCCTCCCTTAGGTAGCCAGTGAATCAAAGGCTGTTGTTCTTGCTAGTGCCCTCAAAACTTTTACTAATTTTAAGAAAATAGTGTGTACCTGCTCCTAATACTCTGTGTTAAAATTTACTGAGACATTGCTTGCTATTAGATTGTAAACATAAAAATAAGCATCATTCAACAAATGACTAACATCTGTAACTTTTGTATACTCCTTATATGCCATCAGTGAATGTGAAAAATGAAACATATGGTGTATGAGTCTAGCTCTCTCCTATTTGGATCAAGGGAGTCTTTCTTAGCACACTCAGACTACAAATGATAGAAAGGCAAACTCCATCCATTTCTTTTTTGTGTGCAGGATCTAAAAGTAAACAATGGTTCCCAGACCAGACTACAGTGTATATTTTACTTCTGTTTGTAAGTGTACTGTATATAGAAACTATAGCAATGTATAAATTTTAAAATGCCATTTCTGTCATTTTGAATCAAAAAATATGGGAGCAGCTGGGTAATTACCTTGGAAGAGAGAGAAGATGTGCAAGAGTATTATCTGATGACTGGGGAAACACAAAACCAATGCAAAATTTAGTTTTGGTTATGACTTTTCTACTTAGTCTGTGTTTTTGTCTAGGTTGAACTTACTGATGATAATTTAAGAATAGAACATTGAATCAAATATCCACTGAATCCAGATGGGTATTAAAAACGTTGCTAATGGAATTGAGTATGATTACAAATAAGAACATAGGCATTTATTCAGCACAAAGAGTGTATTATCTGTTAGGTTGGAAGTTATAACTTGTATCATCAAGGCTGTTTTTAGCAGCTTCTCTCTGTGGGGTGTTTGGTAGTCAAAGTTACTAGCTATTCTTCATGACCAAACAGTGAAACACATCAATAATTTTTGATCTGTTGTATAACAACAGAAACTGTGACAGGCTATACAAACCTTGGAGTAAATATGGACTAGAGTGTTTAATTTAAATATGTTGTTGCTGTTCAGTCACTAAGTCATGTCCAACTTTTCATAACCTCATGGACTATAGCCTGCCAGGCTCCTCAGTCCACAGGATTTTCCAGGCAAGAACACTGGAATGGGTTGCTGTTTCCTCTTCCAGGGTATCTTTCTGACTCAGTGATGCAACTCGTGTCTCCTGCGTCTCATGAGTTGGCAGGCAGGTTTTTTACCACTGAGCCATCTGGGAAGCCCTCTTAAATATTTTGAAAGTTAAATAAGCTATATATGTTTGTGTATAAAGTATCAAATGAAGCAAGGAAATTAACCTCTTAATTTGGAAGGCTTATTTAATTAAGCTGGAAATTTCAAACAGTATCAGAATGTCAGTGCTCGAGATTTGGAGATTAATTTAACTAAAGTGGTTTGTGGAATCTACAAATTCAATTTACTATATTGATGTGACCACTGGAAAAAATATATGACCTTAAAGTAAAATTATAATAGTGAATAAGATAAATATTAAATATGTTGTTCTTCCTATCCAAATATGTTTATTATTTAATAACTCTTGATATTTCTGGTTTCACCTCAGTCACGTAAAGAGCTCAGAAGACATTAGTCTCATCTTTACACAGGGAAGAAATAACTGAACAAACTTAAAAAAAATACTAACATGTCTCTGTCACTCATAATCTTGGTTGACTTCTGTCATCTTTTGAACATTTATTATCAGTTTTCAAAAAAATAAATCTCAAGAAATGCCTAGCCCTTTCTCTACAGTTGCTTTCTCTCAAATTCATAAAAAAAGGAAGAAGAAGAAGAAGAAGAAAAAACTCCTTGTCAATGAAGAGGCCTGATAACAAAGGAAAACTGTTACCTTTACTCAATCCTTGCTTGAAAACATCCTTCCTTTCTGCTCTTTCTGCCATTCATTGTCAAGATAAAAGAAAAGTTATGGGCTTCTGAATCTTTTGGTTAATGCAAAGGGCATGGCAAGAAAGGAAAGTAGATTTTTACACTTTAAAAGACTAAATAGAAATCAGGTGAATCAAAAGGAAATAGTATAGTTTTAAAAAACTGACTTCAGTTTTTATCTTTGCACAGTTAAACTGGATAGGATTTTTCTGTTTCCATATTTCTCTATAGAACCATGAGAACAATAACACATGACGTTGTGTGTATGCGTGTGTGTGTGCATGTATGCAAAGCACAACTAGCTTATTTCCATGATAAATTCAGTTCTTCCTTCTGATCACAATGCTTATAGTCTCATTTAATATCTGAGTTCTACTAACAGTTTGTTAAGAAGCCTCCACAGTCAGACTGAAATATAAATTTCCATTCAGAGCCAAGACAGTTCTCTACAAGAATATCTCCCACAAAGGTCTCATCCTTACAACTGAAAAAAACTAGATGCAAGTGCACAGTTGTTTATTTGTTCTTCCATCTTATTTATTCATCTTTATATAATTTACTTGACAGTTATTTTGTTTTGTAATAATACATTATTGAGTTATACTCAATATTATTGAGTATAATATACTGTTATACTCAACATTATTGAGTATATACAGTATAGTATGTGAATTGTAACTCAAATACCATAAAACTCACCCTTTGAAAGTGTACAGTCGGTGGTGTTTAGTAAATTCACAGAATTGTGATCACTATCTAATTTCAGAACACTTTCATTCCCCAAGACTAAATCTTCATTTATAGTCACTCCCCATTTCTCCCTTCTTCCAGTCTCTGGAAACCACTCATCTACTTTCTGACTCTATGGATTTGTCTCTTCTGAACATTTCATATTACTCTTTTTCATTCACAGCTTTACGTAACAATCCTCAACATTGGTTGCCTGACATATTTTACTTGGACATTTCAGTCAGATTTATATCTTCATAAACAGAGAATTTGTATATTAAAATATCTTTTAAGGGGAGAAATTGTTAGTTCATTTCTTTAAGAATAACACATTACAAAATGGTGAAGCTCTTTAAATGAATGGATTCATTTCAACAAATATTATTGAAGCATTTAACCAGTGTGTCTCTAAGTGTTGCTTTTGGGTGACCTAGCTATATCATAATCACCTGGGGTGCCTTTTAAGCATGCAAGTGTTTGAGATCTACCTCATATCTACTGAATTAGACTTTTATGAAGAGGGGAAAGAATCTTCATCTAACAGGGCCTCTGGGTTATTCTTACTCACAGTAACATTTAGCTCCTCAGAAACTTACCCTGAGTAGGATTTAGCTATAATACAGATGAGTAAGACACAGTATCTGATCTTAGATGGTTTCAACATATTTTGCCTATACATTTGGCCAATGGTATTTTAGTAAAATTATAGAAATAAATTGATAGAACTAGAACTGAAAGACTCCCAGTGATCAGTTACTATCTGCTTCTTATAAAATATTCTACAGACACTTTTATTTACTTAAGAGTATCATATGGCACTAGATGTTATGATATATATATATAGATAGATATTAATATTATATATTTACTCTTACATTAAATGTATGTACATGAGCTTGAATTCATTTATTTATTTGTTCAGTAAGTTAATATATGTTAAGTTACAACTCTGTAGCAAGCACTGTTTATGGCAGTAAACTAAATTAAGTCTTCAAGCTGTAAAACTAAAGGAAGAAGGAATGAAAGCAGAGATATTTAGAGAAGAAAGAAATGTGGATAGGCAAAGCCTTCATGGAAGGAAAATAAATGAACTAGTTCTCTGATGATGAATAGGCTTACTCTGGAAACCAATAAATAGAGGCCTCTCATATAATGAAAGATACATAAATAAAAGCGTGGTGGTGGTTTAGATACTAAGTCATGTCTAACTCTTGCTACCCCATGGACTGTAGCCTGTCAGGCTCCTCTGTCCATGGAATTTCCCATGGTAGAAATACTGAGTGGGTTGCCAATTCCTTCTCTCTAGGGGATCTTCCCGACCCAGAGACTGAGCCTGCGTCTCTTGTGAGGCAGAGGGATTCTTGACTGCTGAGCTATCTTTGAAGTCCAAATAAAAATATACACTTTTATATACCACCAAAACACTGGAACTTTTGATTCAAGTTAGAACCAGCTATCAATAGTAAACTGGCCCCTAAGTATAGAAACCTGTTAATTCTGCCACAAATGTGGCTATTTCCTCTGAAGGTACCCCAGAAGAACGGTGTTCTGCACAAATAAACCACAGTAATGCATCTAATATGACTGAGCAAGCTAAGAGGGAGGGGGAAAATGTTCACTTGGATTAAGCACTAAAACCAATTAATTCATATAGAAGTGATAGACCAGACCATGAATCATAGCATTTAGGGAGTTTCATGCATGGTACAAAAGTTGTAGGAGTTCTGGAGGGAAGAACTTTGGCCCTTCCCCAAAACAGATAGAGGACAGGATCTAAAGCATGTATCTAACTGGAGGTGAAAAAATAGCCAAGTCGACAGATGAAAATTATTCCTTTAACAACCAGGCAAAGTTAATGACTTTTTAAAAAGCTTAGAGAAATTCCAGAACTTCAAAGAAAAAGAGAAAACTCTTGCAAGCTTCCAGAGAAGAAATAGATTACCTAAAAAGGAAAAAAGAATCAGACCAGCCACAGGCAAGTTATATCTGTCACACTGATGATGAGAAAGTAGATGAAAACCATCTACAGAATATTGAGGAGTAAGAACTGAGCTTGATCATTCCCTCACTGACTGGGGTTGGGGGAAGGAGGTAAGACATATATGGATGTGCTACACTTTAGGAAGCACACTGTCTTGTTCCTCATCTAACCAATAACATTGTATTAAGGGAAAAAAAAAAATCAGAGGTTGAAAAGAAAAGAAGAACAATCTTCTAAGACGGTGGACTGGGATGAATCTCATATTTCCTATATATAGTTTATATGTATTTCATATTTCTCATATATGTCACATATGATGGGCATTGATAAAACACTAGGAATACAACAAAATGATAAGAAAGTTACTCAGAATTAAGGAAAAATCCTGGAAGTCAAATGGATGTAAGGTATAAAAACTGAAGAGTGATTCTTGCCATTGAAGGGAAAATATAGAATCTGAGATTAAATTATCCTAATGAAAATTCTACATTGAGGTATATTAAAGAGAGACAAAAGAAGAAAAAGAATGTCTTTTTCGGTTGTGGTTATAAAGGACAGTGAATAAATTTAAATAGCACAGTGTGTGGAGAATGGTGCTGGAGAGCAGGGTCACAGTCCTGGTGAAGGAGTAGTAGCTAGAGACTTGTCCCCAAGTATAACAGGGAAACAGGAGTGTAACTATAGGCAGGCAAGATAGAGGTGATGAACACAAGTTGTTCAGTGCTTTCAAAACATTTTAAGATAGAGGAAAAAAGTGTAAAAAATAGATTTATTAGTATAAACAAATAAAACGGAGGAAAGCAACTGGATAATCAACAATGTTGAACACACACACACACACACACACACACGATGTATATTCAAGAGAAAGAAATGTGTATTATGTTTTTATCACAAAAGACATGAAATTATAAATAAATTACAAAACCATACTAACATAATCTTACCTACTTAGAAATTAAGCAATGATAGTGCATGATGACTCTTGGAACAAAATAAAAAATGAACACCTTTATAAAGGTACAGAGAGAAGAATACATCATATTAAAACCTATAAAATAGAAAAAAATGTAAATGATAAAACAGTTTTGCCTTAAATGTAACCTCCATCCATAGTTCATCAGGCGTTCTATCAGATCTAGTCCCTTAAATCTATTTGTCACTTACACTGTGTAATCGTTAAGGATTTGATCTTTGGCTGCAAAGAATTTAATCAGTCTGATTTCATTGTTGACCATCTGCTGATGTCCATGTGTAGAGTCTCCCCTTGTGTTGTTGGAAGAGGATGTTTGCTATGACCAGTGAATTCTCTTGGCAAAACTCTATTAGCCTTTGCCCTGCTTCATCCCGTATTCCAAGGCCAAATTTGCCTGTTACCCCAGGTGTTTCTTGACTTCCTACTTTTGCATTCCAGTCCCCTATAATGAAAAGAACATCTTTTGGGGGTGTTAGTTCTAGAAGGTCTTGTAGGTCTTCATAGAACCGTTCAACTTCAGCTTCTTCAGCATTACTGGTTGGGGCATAGGCTTGGATCACCATGATATTGAATAGTTTGCGTTGGAAATGAACAGAGATCATTCTGTCGTTTTTGATATTGCATCCAGGTACTGCATTTCTGACTCTTCTGTTGACCATGATGGCTACTCTATGTGTTCTAAGGAATTCCTGCCCACAGTAATAGATATAATGGTCATCTGAGTTAAATTCACCCATTCCAGTCCATTTTAGTTCACTGATTCCTAGAATGTCAACGTTCACTCTTGCCATATCCTGTTTGACCACTTTCCAATTTGCCTTGATTCATGGACCTGACATTCCAGGTTCCTATGCAATATTGCTTTTTACAGCATTGGACCTTGCTTCTATCACCAGTCACATCCACAACTGGGTATTGTTTTTGCTTTGGCTCCATCCCGTCATTCTTTCTGGAGTTATTTCTCCACTGATGTCCTGTAGCATATTGGTCATCTACTGACCTGGGTAATTCCTCTTTCAATAGCTATATTTTGCCTTTTCCTACTGTTCATAGGGTTCTCAAGACAAGAATACTGAAGTGGTTTGCCATTCCCTTCTCCAGTGGATCACATTCTGTCAGAACTCTCCACCATGACCCATCCATCTTGGGTGGCCCCACATGACATGGCTTAGTTTCCTTCAGCTAGACAAGATTGTGGTCCATGTGATCAGATTGGCTAGTTTTCTGTGATTATGGTTTCAGTATGTCTGCCCTCTGATGCCGTCTCACAACATTTTACGTGAGTTTCTCTTACCTTAGATGTGGGTTATCTCTAGCAAAGTGCAGCCGCTGCTCCTTACCTTGGACAAGTTCACCCCTCCTGACCTTGAATGTGGAGTACCTCCTCTCGGCCCTCCTGTGCCCAGGCAGCCGCCGCTCCTGAGATTTTTAAATTAGCTTGTGCTATGTTGACACTTAAGACCCAGCTCCACCCAGTTGCCTTCAGGTTCCAGTGCTGGACATCTCGCAGTAAACACCTAGCAAAATAGGAACACAACACTACCCATCAGCAGACTGTCTGCCTAAAGTACTAAGTTCACTGACACCCCAGAATACACCACCTGATGCAGTTCTGCCCATCAGAGATGAAAGAAAGGTCCACCCACCTGAGTGCAGGCACTAGCCCTCCCACCAGGAAGCCTATGCAAGCCCCTGGGCCAGTCTCACCAACAAAGGGACAACAGAACAAAAGGAACTACAGCCTGCAGCTTGTGGGAAGGAGACCACAAACACAATAAGTTAGACAAAATGATACACAGAGAAATATGTTGCAGATGAAGGTGCATGGTAAAAATGCATAAGACCAGATAAATGAAGAGAAAATAGGCAATCTGCCTGAAAAAAAAAATCTGATTAATGATAGTAAAGAAGATCCAATATCTCAGAAATAAAGTGGAGGCACAGATACAGGGGATATTTACCAAGAACCTAGAAGAACTAGAAGAAAAATCAATGATGAACAAAAGAATAACGGAAGTAAAAAATACACTAGAAGGAATCAATATCAGAGTAACTGAGGCAGAAGAACGGATGAGTGAGCTGAAAGATAGGATGGTGGAAATAACTACTATGGAGCAGAATAAAGAAAAAAGAATGAAAAGAAATGAAAAGGTCTTAGAGACCTCTGGGACATTAAACACACCAACATTGTGTGTCCCAGAATGTTGAATTATAAGGATTCCAGAAGAAGAGAAAGAGAATGAGTTTGAAAAAATATTTCAAGTGACTATCATCAAAAACTTCCCTAACATGGAAAAGGAAATAATCACCAGCATTCAGGAAGGGCAGAAAGTCCCGTAAAGTCAAACCCAAGGAGAAACACGCCAAGACACATATTAATCAAACTAACAAAAACTACATATTGGATTGGCCAAAAAGATCCTTTTGTTTTTGAGTAAAATAAAAGACATTTTTCATTTTCAGAACTTTATTGAATGACATATCCGCCATTTTGTTCCACTAGCTTCTGCCGTTGTTCAGGTAACTCCATAATGCCGTCTTCCCAAAACTTATCTTACTGAGCAAAGAACTCTTCAGATGCCTTTTGCAGTCTTCAGGGGATTGAAATATTTTTAAGAGAATTTTGTAAAATCCAAAGTAAGTGGACATCCAAAGATGAAATATCTGGTAAATATAGCCAGTGAGTCAGAACTTCCCAGTCAAGCTATAACAGTTTTTGCCTGGTTGTCAGAGAAATGTGGTCTTGTGTTATCCTGATGGAAGAATATATATTTTCTGTTGACTAATTCTGAATGCTTTTCATCATACGCTGCTTTAAGCTGGTCAGATTGGGAGCAGTACTTGTTGGAATTAATCGTTTGGTTTCCTAAAAGGAACTCACAATAGAGGACACCATCTAGTCCCACCATATACACAACGTCACCTTCTTTGGATGAAGACAGGCTTTTAGTGTGGTCAGTGGTGGTTCATTTTCCTTGCTCCACAACATTTTCCATTCCACATATTGTACAGTATCCAATTTTCATTGTCCATTGTTTTAAAAATGGAACAATCTCATTACATTTAAGTAGATAATTGCATGCAGAAATATGATCAAGGAGATATTTTTCTCTTAGCTTCTGTGGAACCCAGACATCAAAATTATTAACATAACTAAGTGGGTATACATGATTTTCAGTGTTTGATATGGATATTTTGAATATGTCAGCTATCTCCCACATGGTATAGCATTGATTATTCTGAGTTAATGTCTGATTTGATCACTATCAACTTCAAGTTGAGTATTATTCAGCGTGAAACTTTGCAAACCACTTTTGACATGTTTGATCAATCACAGCACTCTCTATACAGTGCACAAATCTTTTTTTCCATCTCAGTTGCATTTTTACATTTCTTGAAGTAATAAAGATAATATACTGAAAATATTGCCTTTTTCTTTTATTCTCAGTTTTAAAGTGATTACACAAAAATTCACCAATTTTGATGCATTTTTATGGTAAATGCCCGCTAATATTATAGCTGTCACAATACAATCTGACAAAATTATTCTGAATGAAGTTAAAGACAACTAAGTGCTGCTAGAGCTATCTTACAGAAAAAAAACCAAATGAGTCTTTTGGCCAGTCCACGACAAAGAAAAAATACTAAAAGCACCAAGGTAAAAGCAACAAATTCAGCACCACCAAACCAGCTTTACCTAAAGAAAACCATATGATCATCTCAGTAGGCACAGAAAAAGCTTTTTAACAAAATTCAGCTCCCATTTATGATTAAAACTCTCCAGAAAGTGGATATAGAGGGAAAGTACCTTGACATAATAAAGTCCACATGTGACAAACCCACAACAGACATCATTATCAATGGTGAAAAACCAAAAGCATTTCCTCTAAGATCAGAAATAAGACAGTGTCCTCTCTACCACTTTTATTCAACATAGTTTTGGAAAGCCTAGCCACAGCAGTTACAGAAGAAAAAGAAACAAAAGGAATCCAAATTGAAAAAGAAGTGAAATTTTCACTACTTGCAGATGACATGATACTATACATAGAAAATGCTTCAGATTGCACCAGAAACCTACTAGAGTTAATCAGTGAATTTTAAAAAGTTGCAAGATACAAAATTAGTACACAGAAATCTCTTGCCTTCCTATACAGTAACAATGAAATAGCAGAAAGAGAAATTGGGGAAACAATCCCACTTAGCATTGTAACCAAAGAAATGAAATACTTAGGAATAAAACTACCTAAGGAGACAAACCAAAGACAACACTTGGAGATGGAATGATAAACCATGTTCTTGGATTGGAAGGATCTACATTGCAAAAATGACTACACTAACCAAAGCAATCTATAGAGTCAGTGCAATCTTTATCAAATTTAGCAGTGGCACGTCTCATGAAATTAGAACAAAAAGTTTTTAACAATTTGTATGGAAACTCAAAAGGCCCCAAATAACCAAATAAATTTTGAGAAAGAAAAATGAAGCTGATGGAATCAGGCTCTCTGACTTCAGATTATACTACAAAGCTACAGTAATCAAGCCAATATGGTACTGGCAGAAAAACAAAAATACAGATCAGTGGAATAGGGTAGAAAGCCCAGAGGCAAACCCATGCACATATGTCACCTAATCTATGACAATGGATAAATAATATACAATGGAGAAAAGACAGTCTCTCTCAAAAGTGATAGTGGGAAAACTGGATAGCACCATCTAATGAACGAAATTAGAACACTCCCTAATACCATACGAAAAAATAAAATGGATTAAAGACGCTATAAAAACTCTTAGAGAAAGACATAGGCAGAACACTCTGACATAAATTACAGCAAGATCTTTTTTAATACACCCACTAGAGTAATGAAGAAAGCTGAGTGCCAAAGAATTGATGCTTTTGAACTGTGTTGTTGGAGAAGACTATTGAGAGTCCCTTGGACTGCAAGGAGATCCAACCAGTCCATTCTAAAGGAGATCAGCCCTGGGATTTCTTTGGAAGGAATGATGCTAAAGCTGAAACTCCAGTACTCTGGCCACCTCATGCGAAGAGTTGACTCATTGGAAAAGACTCTAATGCTGGGAAGGATTGCGGGCAGGAAGAAAAGGCAATGACAGAGGATGAGAAGGCTGGATGGCATCACTGACTCGATGGACATGAGTCTGAGTGAACTCCGGGAGTTGGTGATGAACAGGGAGGCCTGGCATGGTGCGATTCATGGGGTTGCAAAGAGCTGGACACGACTGAGTGACTGAACTAAACTGAACTGAGAATAATGAAAATAAAAACAAACAAATGGGACCTAAGTAAACTGAAAAGCTTTTGCACAGCAGAGAATGCCATAAAAAGATGAAAATAAAAAGCCTTCAGCATAGGAGAAAATATTTTCTATTCAAGCAACTTACAGGAGATTAATCTCCAAAATACGCAAATAGTTCATGCCCAGTCAAAAAAATGGATGGAAGATCTAAATAGGCATTTCTCCAAAGAAGATATACAGATGGCTAACAAACACATGAAAAGATGCTCAACATCTCTGATTATTAGAGAAATGCAGATCAAAAGTACAATAAGGTATCACCTCACACCAGTCGGAATTGCCATCATAAAAAAAATCTACAGACAGTAAGTGCTGTGGATGGTGTGGAGAAAAGGGAAGTCTCTTACACTATTAGTGAGAATGTAAATAGATAGTCACTATGGAGAACAGTATGGAATTTTATTTTTTATTTATTTTTGCCTGTGCTCTGTATTTGTTGCTATGTGAACTTTTCTATAGTTGCAGCAAGCGGGGACTCTGTAGTTGCCGGGCAAGGGCTTCTCATTGTATTGGCTTCTCTTATTGAGGAACATGAGCCCTAAGGTGCACGGGCTTGAGTAGCTGTGGCATGTTGGCTCTGTATTTGCGGCTCCCAGACTCTGAAGCACAGAGTCTCAGTAGTTGTAGTTCTTGGGTTTGGTGGCTCCATGGCATGTGGGATCTTCCCAGGCCAAGGATCAAACCCCTGTCTCCTGCCTTGGCAGGTGGATTCTTTACCACTGAGCTACCAAGGAAAACCAAGAGGTTTCTGAAAAAGTAAAATGACCTGTCAATCCCACTGCTGTGCATATACGCAGAGAAGAACATAATTCAAAAAGGTATATGTACCCTAATATTCATTGCAGCACTGTATACTATTGTAAATAGTATTTACTATTATAATAGCCAGAACATTGAAACAACGTAAATGTCCACTGACAAATGAATGGATAAAGAAGCTGTGGTACATATATTCAATGAATATTACTTAGCCATAAAAGAGAATAAAATGGAGTCAGTTGTAGTGATGTTGATGAACCTAGAACTGTCATACAGAGTGAATAAGTTAGAAAGTCAGAAGAAACTTACTTCTAACCTATAGAAATAAGTTAGAAATAGGAAAACAAATATTATATATTAAACCATATATGTAGAATCTAGAAAAATGATATGGATGATCTTATTAACAAAGCAGACAGAGAATGTATGTAGACAACAAATGTGTGGGTACCAAGTGAAAAGAGTGGGTGGGAGATTTAGACTGGTATCCCTGATAGCTCAGTTGATAAAGAATCCTCCTTCAGTGCGGGAGACCCTGGTCCGATTCCTGGGTCAGGAAGATCCACTGGAAAAGGGAAAGGCTGTCTACTCCTGTATTCTGGCCTGGAGAATTCCAGAGACTGTATAGTTTGTGGGCTCACGAAGAGTTGGACATGACTGAGTGACTTTCACTACAATATATACACTGGTATGTATAAAGTAGATAACTAAAAAGAACTTACTGATAGCACAGGGAAGTCTACTCAGTGCTCTGTGGTGACCAAATTGGGAAGGAAATCCAGAGAGGATACATATATACATATCACTGATTCACTTTGCTATACAGCTGAAACAGACACACAATGTAAAGCAAATATACTCCAGTAAAGACAAAAAGAAAAATGGACAGAGGACCTGAATAGACATTTTCGAAGAAAACGTACAGATGGCCAACAGACACATGAAAAGATGCTCAACATCATTCATTAGGAAAATGCAAATTAAACCAAAATGAGCTACCACCTCACACTTGTCTAAATGGTTTCCATCAAAAAGCCTTGAAATTACAAGTGTTGCTGAGGATGTGACAAAGGAACCCTCATATACCGTTGGTGAGATTATAAATTGTTCCAGCCAGAATGGAAAACAGTTTTAGGTTCCTCAGAAAATTAAAACTAGAGCTACCATATTTCACTTTTTTATATTTACCCTCCCCTCCCCCTAGAAAAAACAAAAAGCACAATCACTAATTCAAAAAGATATATGAGGAACAGTGTTCAATATAGCATTATTTACACTAGACAAGATAAGGAAGCAATCTAAATGCCCATCAAAAAACAAATAAAGAATATGTTATAAGTATGTATAATGGAAGTCCAGTCAGCCATAAAAAATTTGAAATCTTGCCATTAAGGACAACATGAATGGATCTAGAGGGTATTTTGCTAAGTAAAACAAGTCAGATAGTGAAAGTTAAAGTTAAATATTGCACTTATATGGAGAATCTAAAAAGCAAAACAAGCTGGTTTAGAAAAGGCAGAGGAAATCAAATTGCCAACATCTGCTGGATCATCGAAAAAGCAAAAGAGTTCCAGGAAAACATCTATTTCTGCTTCATTGACTATTCCAAAGATTTGACTGTGTGGATCACAATAAACTGTGGAAAATTCTGAAAGAGACAGGAATACCAGACCACCTGACCTGTCTCTTGAGAAACCTATATGCAGGTCAGGAAGCAACAGTTAGAACTGGACATGGAACAACAGACTGGTTCCAAATAGGAAAAGGAGGATGTCACGGCTGTATATTGTCACCTTGCTTATTTAACTTCTATGCAGAGTACATTCCTTTATACTATTATTAATATCACAAATTGCATTTACTGATTTTAGATTGTTAGCAATACCTCTCATTCGTGGATTAACCCTATTTAGTGGTGTACAATAATCCTTTTTTACATATTGCCATTTTTTATATGCTAAAATTTTATTCAAAGAATTTTATATTTATGTTCATGAAGAATATTGGTCCCCAGTTTTCTTTTGTCTAGGAGGTTTTGATATCTGCATTCAGTGCAGTTCAGTTCAGTTGCTCAGTTGTGTCTGACTCTCTATGACTCCATGCACCCTGGAGCATACCAGGCTTCCCTGTCCATCACCAACTCCCGGAGCTCACTCAAACTAATGTCTGTTGAGTCAGTGATGCCATCTGATCATCTCATCCTCTGTCATCTGCTTGTCCTCCTGCCTTCAATCTTTCCCAGCATCGAGTGGCCAAAGTATTGGAATTTCAGCTTGCATCAGTCCTTCCAATGAATATTCAGGACTGATTTCCTTTAGGATGAACTGGTTAGATCTCCTTGCAGTTCAAGGGACTCTCAAGAGTCTTCTCCAACACCACAGTTCAAAAGCATCAGTTCTTCAGTGCTCAGCTTTCTTTATGGTCTAACTCTCACATCCAACGTGACTACTGGAAAAACCATAGCTTTGACTACATGAACCTTTGTTCACAAAGTAATGTCTCTGCTTTTTAATATGCTGTCTAGGTTGGTCATAGCTTGTCTTCCAAGAAGCAAGCATCTTTTAACTTCATGGCTGCAATCACCATCTGCAGTGATTTTGGAGCCCAAAAAAATAAAGCCTGTTACTGCCTCCATTGTTTCCCCATCTATTTGCCATGAAGTGATGGAATCAGATGCCATGATCTTAGTTTTTCAAATGTTGAGTTTTAAGCCAACATTTGCACTCTCCTCTTTAGCTTTCATCAAGAGGATCTTTGGTTCTTTTTCACTTTGTGCCATAAGAGTAGCATCATCTGCATATCTGAGTTTATTTATATTTCTTCCAGAAATCTTGATTGCAGCTTGATCATTCAGCCTGGCATTTTGTGTGATGTCCTCTGCATGTAAGTTAAATAAGCAAGGTGACAATATACACCCTTGACGTGCTCCTTTTCCTATTTGGAGCCAGTCTGTTCCATGTCCAGTTGTAACTCTTGCTTCTTGACCTGCATACGGTTTTCTCAGGAGGCAGGTCAGGTGGTCTGGTATTCCCATCTCTTTCAGAATTTTCCACACTTTGTTGTGATCCACACAGTCAAAGGCTTTGGCATAGTCAATAAAGCAGAAGTAGAGGTTTTTCTGGAACTCTCTCGCTTTTTCTGTGATTTAACAGTTGTTGGCAATAAATCCAGCTTGAGTATCCAGAAGTTCACAGTTCATGTTATTCACCTGTATTTTCTACAGTATTTTTTAATTTCTTAAACTTATAATTAATATGACTAATGAAACTATCTGGTTGGTTCTCATATTTTCTCAGTGGGAGTTTTTTAAATTATGTGTTTATTTTCTTTAATAGGTAATTTTATTTAAGTTCTTAATTTCCTTTTCAGTCAGCTGTAGTAATTCACTTCTTTATAATTTCTTTATCTCATCCTAACATTCTTTTTAAAAACTTTAATTTCTAAAAGTTGTAGCAATA
>SJYC01120544.1:0-11035 GCA_006408675.1 Madoqua kirkii
AATTTATTAAATTGTCTTTTAAAGAACCCAGTTTGATCTCATAAATTTTTATGTCTTTTGTACATTTCTGTTTCTTTTATTTCTCCTATTATATTTATTTCCTTTTTCTACTTACTTTGGATTTGAATCTTTTTTTCCTCTAATTATTAAGCTGGGATTTAAATACTTTTTCTGAGCCCTTTGTTCATTTGTAACAGTAAAAGTAAAAGCTATAAATTTCCCTCAAATCATTGCATTAGTTGCTTATAGGTTTTTTCTTTGACTCATTGATTATTTAGAAATATGTTGTTTAATATCCAGGCATGTGAAGGTTTTCCAGATATATACACATGCACACACATATACACATTTGTGTATACATATGTATATCTGTTAGTGATATATAGTTTAATTAGATTGTGACTAAGAAAATATTTTTATTATTTCAGTCATTTTTGGTTCTCAGAGACTATTTTTGTGAGTATTGCATGTAAACTTGAAAATAACATTAGATGGAGTATTCTATAGATGGCAGTTGAATCAAGTGGTTGAATGCTGGGAAGACTGAAGGGTCTGGGGTTTTCCCTGTTTGCAAGTTGACAGGTTAGTCTGCCACTGTTTAATGCCTGCTGTCAGGAGACATAGATCTCCTGAGTCAGAAACAAAGGACTTTATCACTCATAGCACAACGAACAGGATGAGTTTGATGTTTGTGTCTGTTTCCTGTGTCCCCCATATCTTATAGGGGAAATTCACAGAATCCCAGGTAAATACTGTTCATAGATGTGTTTCACTCACAACTGAGGAACCTTCATCTTGGAGTCCTCAAATCTCTTATAACAGGCTAAAGACATATTTCATTTTACCCTGGAGGGATTCATAATATATTGGATAGTAAACAAAATTGCCTTTAGCTTATGACTAAGACCCTATTTCTCTCTTCCAAAGCTGCTTGCTATAGAAGCACCTTGAAAAGATAGTCTGGCAGAAAGGCAGTCAGTGCCTCTGTTCACAGAGCATTCAGAATTACAGGAGACTCATGGAGAATTGTCTCTTAATAATAGTGTCATTCAAGTCTTCTGTAGCCTTACTAATTTTCTATCAGTTAATGAGAGATAATGTTAGAGTCTTTAATTATAAGTGGGAGTTATCCACTTCTGTTTTCAATTCTGTCATTTTCTTGGTTTCATTTATTTTGAAGCTTTGTTATTGGGTACAAGCACATTTAGAATTGCTATGTCCTCTTGTTGAATCAGCTGTTTTATTATTAGTGAAATGTATGTTTTTGTCCTGAGTAATACTTTTTATTCTGAAGTTTACTTTGTCTGATATTAAAAAAAAAATACACCAAAACTATAGCTTTCTATTAATTAGTATTTACATGATACATCCTTTTTCATCCTTTTACTTTTAAACTATTTGTATCTTTAAGATTGGTTTCATATAGGTAGCATGTATGGTTTCTGGTTTTTATTCAATCTGACAACTGCTGTCCCTTCATGTCCAAAGTATTTAAATGTCTCTATTTAGTGTAATTCTTGATGTGCTGGGTTTAAATCTTTTGTACCAGTTGCTATTCTGAAGTAACAAGCTGTTCCAGAATTAGTGATATACAATAATGATCATTTTAATTTTCTTTTGTATTCTCTCACTTAAGAACTCAGAACATATGGTATGATTAGAAGTTCTGAAGACACCTGGGGTGCTTTAAAAATATCTGAACAAATTAATTTAATAAGGCTTTAAGAAATTTCCAAATCAGTTTTATATATTAGTGTGTATAGTAGGATGCTACTTGCCCTCTGTATAATTAACATTTTCAGATAACAAAGCTTTATTATAACCTATCCGGCTGCTGTTCCTGCTGCTGCCGCCAAGTTGCTTCAGTTGTGTCCAACTCTGTGCAACCCCATAGACGGCAGCCCACCTGGCTCCGCCTCCCCTGGGATTCTCTAGGCAAGAACACTGGAGTGGGTTGCCATTTCCTTCTCCAGTGCATGAAAATGAAAAGTGAAAGTGAAGTCGCTCAGTCATGTCTGACTCTTCATGACCCCATGGACTGCAGCCCACCAGGCTCCTCCATCCATGAGATTTTCCAGGCGAAAGTACTGGAATGGGGTGCCATTGCCTTCTCCATAACCTATCCTATACGCATATAAATTGTAAAAGTTTGTAGAAAGTATATGAAATGTCTTAAGAATCTTTGTTGTCAGATAATTGTCATTTGTTAAGACTGTTAAATTTTGAAAGCATTTTGGGCATTTATGTCAGATCTAGTAGTAATTATTCCAATCTAAGGCTGTTTTGTAATGAAGGCACTGTGCAACATAACTGTCTGGATTCAAATTCTGGGTCTGCCTCTTCTTTAGTGAAAGTGAAGTTGCTGAGTTGTGTCCAACTCTCTGAGACCCCATGGACTGTAGCCTACCTGGCTCCTCCATCCATGGGATTTCCCAGGCAAGAGTACTTGAGTGGGTTGCCTTTCCTTCTCCAGGGGATCTTCCTGACCCTGGGATCGAACCCAGGTCTCCTACATTGTGGGCAGACACTTAACCGTCTAAGCCACCAGGGAATCATTAACTTGGTATTAATTTAGGCAAGTCACATAATTTCTCAGAATTACAGTTTTCTTCACAAAGGGAAAATAATTTTACCACCTCATAGTGTTGTTCAGTTCAGTTCAATCACTTACTCGTGTCTGACTTTTTGCAACCCCATGAATTGCAGCACACCCGGCCTCCCTGTCCATCACCAACTCCCGGAGTTCACTCAGACCCACGTTCATTGAGTCCGTGATGCCATCCAGCCATCTTTTCCTCTGTCGTCCCCTTCTCCTCCTACCCTCAATCCTTCCCAGCATCAGAGTCTTTTCCAATGAGTCAACTCTTCGCATGAGGTGGCCAAAGTACAGGAGTTTCAGCTTACCATCACTCCTTCCAAAGAAATCTCAGGGCTGATCGTAGGATGATTTGGTTTCAGAATTAACAGATGTTGATACTGTATTTCATAAAATGAGGGACCATACAAGGAAGATGGGGCATCAAGGATGACTCTCAGGCCCCAACAAAGACACTGCCATCACACTCAGGAGAGACACAACTCCCCCAGGCTCCTGCTGCAGCCACTCAGGTCCCTCCCCTACCCCAATAGGGCAGTGACAACTACTGCAAATGGGAAAAGCCCTTTTTTGCACCTACTCCGGCTGTCACCCCTGCAACTCCAGCCTGAAGGGACATGTGGCTCATGCTCAGATCAAATACAGACTTCCCACCAAAGCCACTGGGCACATATAGACTGGAGAGAGGGGAATCATATTTTTAAAAAAGAACAAAAGAAAAAACCTTAATGAAACAGATAATACTTGATAAATAACCAAAATCAGAATAAACAAAACCAGAATAGTTTTTTAAAGGAATAGGAAAAAAAATATACAAATTTCGAAAAATAATCTAAAATATATATTAAAAAAAGTCATAGCTGAAGAATATAATAACTGAGAGGGAAACTATACTGGAAAGAATTAGCAACAGATTAGGTGATAAAGAAAAACTCATAAGCTATTTGGAAACCAAGATAATGGAAATCACTTAATCAGAACAGCAAAAAGAAAAGTAATGTTTTTTCTTTCCCCCCCAAAAAAGGATAGTTTAAGGGACTTTTGAGACAACATTAAGTGTACGAACATTTGCATTATAGGGATCCCAGAAGGAGAAGAGAGAGAGGAAAAGAAAATGTATCTGATGAGATTATGGCTGAAAACTTCTTGAACCTGAAAAAAGAGACAGATATCCAAGTAGAGGAAGCACAAAAAGTCTCAAACAAGATGAACCCAAAAAGACCCACAATAAGACATATCATATTTAATAATGCAATGGCAAGGTTAAAAATAAAAAGACAATTTTAAAAAGCAG
The DNA here is from genome assembly GCA_006408675.1 of Madoqua kirkii. Lineage (NCBI taxonomy): Eukaryota > Metazoa > Chordata > Mammalia > Artiodactyla > Bovidae > Madoqua > Madoqua kirkii. The sequence continues at coordinate 3,891 of SJYC01120544.1, forward strand.
CAAGAAGAAAAGAGAGTCACATACAAGGAAACCCCCTGTAAGGTTGTTAGCTGATTTTTCACTGTCAGCCTGAAGGGAGTGACAGTGATACATTTTGAGTGCTGAAAGGCAAAAGCCTACAACCTAAGATATTTTACCCAGCAAGGTTATCTTGCAGTATATTGCAAAGACAGAGAGAGAGCTTCTTGAATAAGCAAAAACTTCATGGGAAATAGATGTGGAAACAGTGTCAGACTTTATTTTGGGGGGCTCCAAAATCACTGCAGATGGTGACTGCAGCCATGAAATTAAAATAAGCTTACTCCTTGGAAGAAAAGTTATGACCAACCTAAGATCAGTTCAGTTCAGTTCAGTCGCTCAGTTGTGTCCGACTCTTTGCGACCCCATGAATTGCAGCACGCCAGGCCTCCCTGTTCATCACCATCTCTTGGAGCTCACTCAGACTCACGTCCATCGAGTCCGTGATGCCATCCAGCCATCTCATCCTCGGTTGTCCCTTTCTCCTCCTGCCCCCAATCCCTCCCAGCATCAGAGTCTTGTCCAGTGAGTCAACTCTTCGCATGAGGTGGCCAAAGTAATGGAGTTTCAGCTTGAGCATCATTCCTTCCAAAGAAATCCCAGGGTTGATCTCCTTCAGAATGGACTGGTTGGATCTCCTTGCAGTCCAAGGGACTCTCAAGTCTTCTCCAACACCACAGTTCAAAAGCGTCAATTCTTTGGTGCTCAGCCTTCTTCACAGTCCAACTCTCACATCCATACATGGCCACAGGAAAAACCATAGCCTTGACTAGATGGACCTTAGTCAGCAAAGTAATGTCTCTGCTTTTGAATATGCTATCTAGGTTGGTCATAACTTTTCTTCCAAGGAGTAAGTGTCTTTTAATTTCATGGCTGCAGCTACCATCTGCAGTGATTTTTCTTCTTCACAGTCCAACTCTCACATCCATACATGACTACTGGAAAAACCATAGCCTTGACTAGATGAACCTTAGTCAGCAAAGTAATGTCTCTGCTTTTGAATATGCTGTCTAGGTTGGTCATAACTTTTCTTCCAAGGAGTAAGCGTCTTTTAATTTCATGGCTGCAGTCACCATCTGCAGTGATTTTGGAGCCCAAAAAAATAGTCTAACACTGTGTCCACTGTTTCCCCATCTATTTCCCATGAAGTGATGGGACTGGATGCCATGATCTTTGTCTTCTGAATGTTGAGCTTTAAGCCAACTTTTTCACTCTCCTCTTTCACCTTCATCAAGAGGCTCTTTAGCTCCTCTTCACTTTCTGCCATAAGGGTAGTGTCATCGGCATATCTGAGGTTATTGATATTTCTCCCGGCAGTCTTGATTCCAGCTTGTGTTTCTTCCAGCTCAGTGTTTCTCATTATGTACTCTGCATATAAGTTATAGCATATTCAAAAGCAGAGACATTACTTTGCTGACTAAGGTTCATCTAGTCAAGGCTATGGTTTTTCCAGTAGTCATGTATGGATGTGAGAGTTGGACTGTGAAGAAGGCTGAGCACCGAAGAATTGATGCTTTTGAACTGTGGTGTTGGAGGACACTCTTGAGAGTCCCTTGGACTGCAAGGAGATCCAACCAGTCCATTCTGAAGGAGATCAACCTTGGGGTTTCTTTGGAGGTAATGATGCTAAAGCTGAAACTCCAGTACTTTGGCCACCTCATGTGAAGAGTTGACTCACTGGAAAAGACTGATGCTGGGAGGGATTGGGGGCAGGAGGAGAAGGGGACGACAGGATGAGATGGCTGGATGGCATCACTGACTCAGTAGACATGAATCTGAGTGAACTCCGGGAGTTGGTGATGGACAGGGAGGCCTGGCGTGCTGCGATTCATGGGGTCTCAAAGAGTCGGACACGACTGAGTGACTGAACTGAACTGAACTGTACTGAAGAGTTCATCAGTTGTCAGTTGACCATACAAGAACCATTAAAGGGTCTTCTCTAAATGGAAAAGAAAACAAAGATGACTTCTAAGATTTTAAATGATGGTGCTGTTTACTAAAATAGAGACTTCTTCCAATAGAAAAGACTTAAAAATTTTATTTTATTTTCATTTCATCCATGGATATTTCTTTTTTAAGTTTTGATGTCCCATTAGCTACTATCACTAAATGTCATTGTGCTTGCCTGGAGACTGTACTATTATGTTTCCCATATGCTGCTTTGGATTTGCTTTAAGCATCAATAAGAACTAAATCGTTTGGAATTATATGTGATGACACTGAATAAGGATAAAGGAGGGTCCCTTAGGAATAATTTGAAATTTGGACTTGATATCTCTTATATACACCTTGTTCTGAGTTGTGTTGGTGGAGGTTGTTAGTTGGCTAAGTTTCATATATGTGAAATATGATCCTGTTAAGGTCTTTTGTCCAAATTTAAGTAATTAAAATGCAGTGACATTTGGAGGTAAAAGGTTATGGCTTATCTGTTAAAGGAAAGTGGGAAATAAGGGCCTTGGCAAATAAGATCAAGTCTGAAGCTCTGTGTTGGAATCTAGGCCCTACTGCTGGTGACCTGTGTATTAATTTCCTATTGCTTTCTTAACAAATTACCAAAGATTTAGTGGCTTAAACAATATGTTTTAATCTTACTGGGAAGTCAGAAGCCCAAATGAGTCTCAGTTCAGTTCATTTCAGTTCAGTCGCTCAGTTGTGTCTGACTCTGCAACTCCGTGAGCTGCAGCACTCCAGGCTTCCCTGTCCATTACTCCCGGAGCCTACTCATCTTCAGTGAGTCAGTGATGTCATCCAACCATCTCATCTTCTGTCATCCCCTTTTCCTCCTGCCCTCAATCTTTCCCAGCATCAGGGTCTGAATTTTCAAATGAGTCAGCTCTTTGCATCAGGTGGCCATAGTACTCGAGTTTCAGCTTCAACATTTCACTGGTCTAAAATGAGGTGTCCACAGAGCTGCATTCCGTTTAGAGATTCTAGGAGAGGATCCATCTCTTTGTCTCTTCCAGCTTCTAGATGCTATCCATATTCCTTGACTTGTGATCGCTTCCTCCATCTTCAGAACCAGCAAATCCTTCTCAGACTCCATGTCTCTGGTTCTTCCTTTGTGACCTCCTTCTTCTACCTTTAAGGATGCTTATGATTAAACTGAGCCTGAGTAGATTATCCAGGATAATCTCCCTATTTTAAAATCAGCTGATTAGCAATTTAAATTACATCTGCCACCTTAATTCTCTTTTGCTCTGTAAAATAACATGCTTACAGTTTCCAGGGACTAGGACCTGTTTGTGTTTGCTATGCATACCAACACAAATTTAGTATCCACAGGCCAGTCACATGGGCAATTTGAGCAGCTTTTTAATCTATGAAACTAATAATGATAATAATGCCACCACCCACCTATGTGATTTGGACACACAGTTGTAGGGGTTTTTGGAGGACTTTAAAGAATAAACAACTTGCAAATGTTGCAGATGTAATTTTTGTTACAATTTGTACTGAGACCAGTATATAATACAAAAAGACCCTTAAAGGCTCATAATCCACTTTAATCTTGTGTTTGTGTGTCGGTAAATCAGGCACTTTTAAGGAGATTTGTATCAATTTTAGTGTATTCTGTATAATGTGTATAAGTGAAATATTTAACATATGTATGGTACTTCGCTGGTGGTCCAGTGGCTGAGACCCTATTCTCCCAATGCAGGGGGCTTGGACTTGATCCCTGGTCAGGGAACTAGGGAATATGCCACAACTGAGAATTCGCATGCCATAACTAAAGATTCTGCATGCTGCGTTCCCATTCTTTTTAGAACCTGCATGCCACAAAGACTGAGGATCCAGTGTACCACAACGAAGATCTGTTGCAGCCAAATAAATATTTTTAAAGAATATGTGTTATACAGATTTTAATCCCTATTTTCTAACCAGGTCAGGGACAAACAACTTTATGGGCCCAAGACCTCTGGCTCTAAAATTGAAAACTCCTTAAACTTGAAATTATATCAGGTTAAAAAAAAGAAGAAAACTGCCTTAATATAAATCAGCAGTAAAGTAGTAAAGGATATGTATGGGTGACTTTTCTCTTAAAAGGCTTATGGATTAGCAGAAGTCATTTAAAGAGTTTACTACTTTCCTGTCCTTTACCTCCTCCCTGAGTCTCTTGCCTTCTTCTTAAGAAGTTTACTGGAAGATGGAGATTAAGACCCAGACCAAAATGCTACAGCCAGAGCCATTTGTGTCATACTCATAGTCTAATCGGTATCACGGAGAAGGCGATGGCACCCCACTCCAGTACTCTTGCCTGGAAAATCCCATGGATGGAGGAGCTTGGTTAGTAAAATTCTAAAATAAACACCAAAAAGGAACTCTTAAACAATCTGAGGCCTTTAACTCAAATACGTAACTTTATAAACTTAAATATATATTTTTGTTTCCCTTTCCTTGGAACTAAGTAAAATTTAAGTTAAATTAAGCCTCTAAGGAAATGGCAATCCACTCCAGCACTCTTGCCTGGAAAATCGCATGGATGGAGGAGCCTGATAGCCTACAGTCCATGGGGTGGCAAAGAGTCGGACACGACTGAGCGACTTTACTTCAAGCCTCTAAACATAGACTACTTTATGATTATAAGGTTAATTCATGGCTCACACAGCTTTGTGTCATTTTTTATCTTTGTAGCATTTTGCTACATAATGAGGTAGGTTGCAGTGGATCTCAGGAAGGTTGTGAGAGAGATACTTAGGATTGTTCCTTCTTCTCTCTGCCCCATCACTGAGTAGCGGAGCCATCTGCCATTCACGGGAGCATACATCCAGGGTAGCAATGGGAAATGATGTCTCCTGGAGGCCAGTACAGTTCAAAGTTGGTTTTCTCTGGCTTGGTCTTGTGGTTTGGGGAATTTTATGGCTTTTTGAGGTATGTTTGGGAGAGAAGGATCCTCATTCCTTGCTTAACCTATGCAAATAATCTTCAAGGACTTTGATCACTGGGAAGAAAAAAATGAGACTGTCATCTGTCCTCCAGATGAAAGGCTCATTTTGGCAGGAGCGTTACAGAGATGGGTCACGATTTTTTGGTTGTTTTGATTTTATGCCTCTATAAAGGATCTTTTAAAAAATTCCTATGGTTATTTTGTTTTCTTTTATTCTTTCGGTTTCCCTCCTATTTAGTGATAAAAGCCATGGCCAGCTGTCGGTGTGAGCTCGCTCATACATTCTTCCCAGGGCAGGGGCTCTGAAGTAGGCAGGTTTAGGTGGAGGTTTGGAGGTCTTTCTTACTTGTCTTTGGGCCAGTCCTGCCTGCCAATTTCTGGATGAGCTGACCTTTTTTAAGAAGACCTTAAAGAAAAACCCAGCTTCATATTATCCTGGCTTCTACAAAAAAGGCCTGCTATGCCTGAGTGACAGCTTCTTCAGCAAGGTGGGAGGGTAGGATTGGGGGAGGTTGGTTCAACAGCCAGGCTTTGTAGCGTTCCCATTCATTTAGTTCACATTATTTTTCTGAATGCTGTTCTGGGTGTTCTGACTGACTTTTTCACACTACCTAATATTCCTTGAAAAGTATGTCTTTAAAGCCACATTACCCTTGGGGGAAAAATTAGAATGGAAAGCACATATTTTATAGACAACAAGTTCAGGGGTAAATAGACTTGCAGAATTTTACAGCTGTTGTATTCCTTGGTATTCTCTCATGTGTGTAATCACTGGAGAGATGTGAGGGTGAATTGTTCCTTGGTATATGTTTAACCTACATTTTAGCTACTTATTAAGGGGTTTAACTTGGGCAATATATCTTCTTTAAGAGGATTGAAGGGAATTTGGAGTGGCATATCTGTTTTCATTGTAGCTTTAGATGTATGGTAAGTTAAACCATTTTTGTGAAAGTTGAAAGTGTAATATTAAAAGTATCCAGTTTTCTAGCCATTTGTGCACATTAAAAATAACTTGCTATTCATGTTCAGTGGTTTTCCTATTAGACAGTGTAGGGGACTTGCCACAACACATGCAACGGATTATAAAAAGACTGCAAATTTAATAATTACAACATGGCACAAACCATGCTGGCAGATGCTGGAGTACAGCACTCTCTTTAATCACGGTGCTTCCCATAGTGTGGGTGGTCACGGTCCACAGACATTTCAGGCCGGCCAGACCCCTTATGAGAGGATTGTGAAGCAGAGCACGGGTAAACAGTGTTTCACAGGCTTTTCAGGCTTTTCATTTCTTTTAGATTGCTTTACCACTTTTTCTCCTCAAATCTGCTCCTTTAAAATTTTTATTGCTTAGATTGTTCACTTTTCTCAGATGAAACCTTATGGCATATGCTTTTGCTTTCTTTGCTCAGTTTTTTTTTTTTTTTTGGCAACATAATAAAGTATAGTTTTAACACTTTAAAGTTCTATGTCAGTCCAAAAGCTGAAAATGACTAGTAGGATGTTGTGATCATTACAAGTTAGCAGTTTCTCACAGTAAGCCCTGTAAAGCTGCATTTAACTAATTTATTTTCTAATTTCATTTTTTAAAACATCTACTTTTGTCCCTTTCTTCCTTTGATGTTTGCTTGACTGAAAGGAAATTTGAATCATTTGCAAAGATTTTCTTCCTCAGTCAGAAACATTGTGCTTGCTACCCTATTTTGTTCTTTAGTAATTTATTTTCCCTTTTTATAAGCTTTTATTGTCCTGGTCCTTAATGTTTATGAATATCGATGAAAGAAGCAAGTGATGGAAATGCAAAGTTGCTAGTTTTTGTCCATTCATGAGAATTAATTGAATTTATTGAAACTCTAGTTTCTCTAAGGAGGAGCTAAGTAATAAATGTGTACAAGTGGTTATTTATTATCTTGAAGCTCTAACATTTTCTCTCTGAGAGGGTGATTTTTAAGAGAAAGACTTGGAAAAATATAGATATGTTAGTAAAAGAGAAATTAATGTTACAAATGTGTACCTTTACATCCTCTCACCTCTCTTGTCTTAAAATTATGGACAGTCTGTTCCTAGTCTTCATACATAAAATTATAGGCAGGCTGTTTCTAGTTGTTAATGTTTTAAATAAAATACCATTTTAATTGATATATTGGCATATATGATTAAGTAATATAAAGAAAGTATGTAAGGAGAAAATAATTTTCAGTCATATTTCATAAGGTATAGTGCCTAATAAAGTCACGTTATA
>SJYC01120545.1:0-41382 GCA_006408675.1 Madoqua kirkii
GAAAGAAATGAGTTTCTTTTAAATCATACCTGTTTAAAAAAAAAAAAAACCAATGCTCTACATAGATCTTTGGAGAATTTTATTGCTATTCATGAAAGCATTTAAAAAATACTTTAGTCATTTTCATTTATGATAAAGCAAATCTAATTCTCTGTTCTAATGCTACTTGCCAAGCTTTAGATCACAACGGCTTAATTTAAGAAAAAAAAAATTGCTGGCTAATCCTCTTTGGTATTTTGAAGCTATTTTGGGCACCCTTTGTTCTATGGTACATTACAGTCTGTTTATGGGGAGCCATCGGGTGTTTGATGTGGGACCCTCTGGCAGAGAGGATTGGAACTTGAGAGTCTGGGTGCAACTGGGACAAGTTAAGGATGCTGAATTTAACTTTCTTTTGGATTTGTCTTTCATCTATAAATTGAAGGATTACTTTAATTTTAAATGGAGTAGGGGTAAGGCAGGTTGGTTTTGGTTTTAGAAATTACCATTTAGAGTTTAGTAACAATATCAAAAGCAGGGATGCTGACATTTTTTCAGTTTAATAGTACTGGTTAAGATACATTTATGACTGAGTGTTCCATCTTCCTTTTCCTGAGCTTCCTGATGATTCCCAGAATTTGCCTTAAAACACCAGGGTAAACCCTTCTTCTCAGAACATGTGCCTTAGAGTCATAAATGTCTCTTTTCAGGCTCTTGTGTGGTTCCTCACTGCCTGAATCCAGAAGAGGTTCAGTAGACCTGTTTTCAGAGCATTGCCCTAGTTACAATTATGCTGATGTCCTCATGACAGAGATTCATGGGTTTGTATAGAGATAGCTCCTTGAATTTCTTTCATAGAAAAGATGCCTAGCAATATGAGAGAGAAAAGTAATAAGAAGACTGAAAGATATTGTTCTGTATGGTTATTTATTTATTTTTTTGGTTTCTTGAGTGAAATTAAGGCATAACTACATTAGAAATAAAGAAAAAGTGAAGTCGCTCAGTCGTGTCCGACTCTTTGCAATCCCATGGACTGTAGTCTACCAGGCTTCTCTGTCCATGAGATTTTCCCAGCAAGAGTACTGGAGTGCATTACTATTTCCTTCTCCAGGGGATCTTCCTGACCCCAGGATCGAACCCGAGTCTGCTGCATTGCAGGTAGACGCTTTACCCTCTGAACCACCAGGGAAGCCCACATTACATGAATTTTAATTACTTTTCTTAAAATTCATTTCCTTTCCTGACCTATAGAGAGCACATTAGCATATACCTATGTGGTATTTATATGCTCCTGGTGGTAGTTAAGTCCTATATCCCCCTCACCTCACCCAGAGTGTAAATATTCACCATTGTATTTTGTGTCGTTGATTAGCAGCTCTTATTAGCAGTACGGTTCAAGGAAAGTGGGATCCTCTAAGATTCCGAAGCCTGCCGTACCCTTTCTTTTCCAAGTATGTATCTTTGTGATGCTGGATTTCCTTTATAAATAGAACCAAAACAATGTGTCACAATAGACTGAATGCAGCAATAGACATGAAAACACAGTTGTCTTCTATTGTCAGACTTAAAGAAATTTGCCCCCAGAATGTAAAACCATGGACTCTAACTCAAAATGTTTTTATTTTGAGAAGTACAGGGTTTTTTTCCATAAATAATATTAATGTTAAATGGTTTATTATTATCTCTAGTGAATTAATATTGTAAATTTTTCTTAGATTCAATTACTAACATAGTAAATAATATCTATAAAATCTATATAAACAAAATTTCTTTGGGGTCCTAAGATGAGAATATTTAATAATTGTTATTATAGATATTGAAACTGTTTCAGTGGTTCTCAAATCAATCTTCCATTGGCTTCTCTGAGAATCTGATCCAAGTGAGTCTATAAAATATATAAAATTAGCCCACAGGTGTGAGGTTTTAATGAAATGTCTCCTTTACATTTTCAGGATGTTTTCATAATTTGTCTTTTTATAAATGAAGTAGCTATCGAGCAAACTGCCAATGCCCTCTTGTAAATTTAAGGAACCTTAGAGTTATGATCACTTTTACTTATTTAATTGACGTGCTTTGAAGTTTGACCTAACCTCCCATCTGTATCTTAATACATGACTTTTAACAAACATTGTAGATTGCCATCGTTCGTATATTACTCTTACGGTAACCATAGCATCCATAACAATTTTAATAAGCATAGAATGCCTTGATGTTATGTGTATTTAGGATGTTTCTAACCACATCTGCATCAGTTACCTAACTTTTTTTATTTTTCAATTAATTTCTAGTTTGGGGATGAAGAAGAAAAAGAAAGTAATTGGCAAAATAACCATTACTTTGCCTTTATTCTTATCTTAAATTTTTCTTTGAATTGAAATATAGTGGCTGTACAATATTATATAAGTTACAGGTGTACAATATAGTGATTCACAACTTTTAAAAGTTATACTCCTTTTGTAGGTATTATAAAATATTGGCTATATTCCCCATCTTATTGGGCTTTCGTGGTGGCTCAGACAGTAAAGAATCTACCTGCACTGCAGGAGACAGGTTTGATCCCTGGGTTGGGAAGATTCCCTGGAGGAGGGCATGGCAACCCACTCCAATATAAGTTTAAAGGTTATACTCCATTTATGGTTACTATAAAATATTGGCTATATTCCCCATCTTACACTATGCAATATTCCACTGTAGCTTATTTCATACCTAATAGTTTTTACCTCTTACTCCCCTATCCCTATGTTCCTTCTCCCCCTTTTCTTCTCCCCTCTGGTAATCACTAATTACCAGAGGGGAGGTTCTCTATATCTGTTGAGTCTGCTTCTTTTTTGTTATATTCATGAATTTGTATTATTGTTTGGATTCCATGTATAAATGATATCATACAATATTTGTCTTTCTCTGTCTGACTTATTTCACAGCATAATGCCCTCCAAGTTCATCCATGTTGCTACAAATTGCAAAATTTTGTTCTTTTCTTGGCTGAGTCGTATTCCATTGCACACACCATCTTCTTTATCCATTTCCCTGTTGATTGACACTTGGGTTGCTTCCATGTCTTTGCAGTTTCAAACAGTGCTGCTTGTAAACATTGGGGTGCATGCAACTTTTTGAATTAGTGGGGTTCTTTTCCAGTATATACTCAGAAGTGGAATTGCTGGGTCGTATGGTAGTTCTGAGATTTTCTGAGAAACCTCCATACTTTCTCCACAGTGGCCACAACAGTTTACATTCCTGCCAACATTGTATGAAGGTTCCCTTTCTTCCATATCCTTGCCAACATTTGTTCTTTGTGTTCTTTGTGATGATAACTATTCTGACAGGTGTGAGGTGATATTTCATCATGGTTTTGATTTGCATTTCCCTGATGACTAGTGATACTGAGCATTTTTTTCATATGCCTATTGGCCATCTGTTCATTTCCTCTTTGGAAAAATGTGTATTTGATTCTTCTGCCCATTTTTTAATGAGGTTGTTTCTTTGTTTAATGTTGAATTTTACAAGCTATTTATATATGTTGAATAGTAATCTCTTATTGATCATTTACAAATTTTTCTCACATTCAGTAAATTGTCTTTTCATTTTGTCAGTGATTTCTTTTGCTTTACCAAAGCTTTTAAGTTGAATTAGGTCCCATTTGTTTATTTTTACTTTTATTTCCTTTAAGAGATGGATCCAAAGAAATATTGCTACAACTTATGTTAAAAAGTGTTCTGTCATGTTTTCATCTAAGAATTTTATAGTATCTTGTCTTACATTTAGGTCTTTAATCCATTTTGAATTTATTTTTATATATGGTATTAGTGAAGTGAAAGTCATTCAGTTGTGTCCGACTCTGCGACCCCATGAACTGCACAGTCCATGGAATTCTCTAGGCCAGAATACTGGAGTGGATAGCCTTTCCCTTCTCCAAGAGATCTTCCCAACCCAAGGATCAAACCCAGGTCTCCCGCATTGCAGACAGATTCTTTACCAGCTAAGCCACCAGAGAAGCCCATACACTATTAGAGAATGCTGTAATTTCATTATTTTACATGTAGCTATGCTGTTTTCAAAGCACCATTTATTGCATAGACTGTCAAAAGACAGTCCTTTGTGTTTTCTTGCCTCCTTTGTTGTAGATTAAATGTCCATAAGTGTGTGGGCTCTCTGTTCTGTAGATCTGTGTGTGAGTTTTTGTGGTAGTACCATTATGTTTTGATTACTGTAGTTTTTAAGTATAGTCTGAAGTCAGGAAGCTTGATTCCTCTACCTTTGTTTTTCTTTCTCAAGACTATTTTGGTTATTCAAAGTCTTTTGTGTTTCCATACAAATTTTAAAATTATTTGTTCTAATTCTGTGAAAAATGTCTTTGGTATTTTGTTAGAAATTGCAATGACTCTGTAGATTGCCTTGGGTAGTACAGTCATTTTAATGACACTGATTCTTCCAGTTGAAGAGCATGGTATATTTTTCCATCTATTTCTGTTGCCTTTAATTTCTTTCATCAGTTTCTTATGGTTTTCTGAGTGTGGTTCTTTTGTCTTCTTAGGTTTATTTCTGGTATTTTATTTTTGATGCAGTGGTAAATGGGATTGTTTCCTCAGTTTCTCTGATAGTTCATTGTTTGTGTATGGAGATGCAACAGATTTCTGTTTATTAATTTTGTATCCTACAACTTTACAGGTTTGATTGATGAGATCTAATAGTTTTCTGGTAGTATCTTTAGGATTTTCTGATATAATATCATGTTATCTGAAAATCGCCAGTTTTACTTCTTCCTTTCCAATTTGGAACTCTTTAATTTCTTCTTAAGGCTAGGACTTCCAAAACTATGTTAAATAAAAGTGGCAAGAATGGGAATCTTTGTCTTGTTTCTGATCTCAGAGGACATAATTTCAGCTTTTCACCATTGAGTATGTTAGCTGTGGGCTTGTCACATGTGGCCTTTATTATGTTGAGGTATATTCCTTCTATGCCCACTTGTGGAGAATTTTTATCATAAAAGCATGCTGAATTTTATCAAAAGCGTTTTCTGTGTCTGTTGAGATAATCATATATGTTGATTGTTTTGTGATACTGAAAAATCCTTGAATCCTTGGGATAAATCCCACTTGATCATGGTATGTAGTCCTTTTAATGTATTATTGGATTCAGTTTGCTAATATTTTATTGAGCATTTTTGCATCTATGTTTAGCAGTGATATTGGTCTATAATTTTATTTTTAAAATTTTTTTGGAATTTATTTACTTTTACTTGGAGGATAATTGCTTTATAATATTGTGTTGATTTCTGCCATATATCAACATGAATTAGCTATAGATGTAATTTTCTATTTTTGTCATATCTTTGTCTGGTTTGGTATCAGAGTGATGCAGGTCTTAATTGAGTTTGGAAGAGTTACTTCCTCTGAAATTATTTGGAAATAGTTTAAGAAGGATAGATGTTAACTCTTTTCTAAATGTATGGTAGAATTCACCTGTGAAGCCATCTGGTCCTGGACTTTTGTTTGTTAGAAATTTTTAATTACTGATTCAATTTCATGACTAGTAATTGGTCTGTTCATATTTTCTATTTCTTCCTGGTTCCTTCTTGGGAGATTGTGCCTTTTTAAGAATTTGTCCTTTGCTTTTGGTTGTCCTTTTTATTGACATATAGTTGCACATAGTCATCTCTTATGATTCTTTGTATTTCTGTGGTGTTGGTTTTTAAGTTCTTTTTCATTTCTGATTTTATTGGTTTGGGCCCCTACCCTCTTTTTTTTGATGAGTCTGGCAATAGATTTTCTTTATCTTTTCAGTGAACCAGCTTTTAGTTTCACCAATCTTTTCTATTGTTTTCTTAGTCTCTATTTTATTTGTTTCTTCTCTGATCTGTATCATTTCTTTCCTTCTACCAACTTTGGGTTTTGTATGTTCTTCTTTCTCTAGTTCCTCTATTTTTTTATATTAAAAAAATTTTATTGGAGTCTGGTTGATTTATAATGCTGTATTTGATTCAGGTGTATAACATAGTGAATCCGTTAACAGACATACATATATCTAGTCTTTAGATTCTTTTTTCATACAGGCCATTACAGTGTATTGAGTAGAATTCCCTATGCCATATAGTAGGTCCTTATTAGCTATTTTATATATATGTATATGTCAATCCCACTCTCCCAATTGATCCCTCTCCCGCTTACCTCCTAGTAACCATAAGTTTGACTCTACTTCTGTTTTGTAAATAAGTTCATTAAGAGTTCACACATAAGTAATATCATATATTTACTCTCTAGAAAGTGGACATAAAATGAACCTACCTGAACATAATAAGGGCCATATACAACAAACCCACAGCAAACATTCTTCATGATAAAAAGCTGAAAGCTTATATTTGTGTTGCTCTGACTTACTTCACTCAGTATGATAATCTCTAATTCCTTTAGATATAAGGTTAAGTTGTTTATTTGAGATTTTTCTTGTTTCCTGAGATGAACTTGTGTAACTATAAATTTCCCTCTTAGAACCACTTTTGCTGTGTCCCATCAGTTTTGGATTGTCACATTTTCATTTTCATTTGTCTCTATCTTACCTTAAATCTTCTATTTTTAGTTTATCTTGTTGTGTAACTAATCTCTTAGAATGTGATACTTCTGAATCAGAAGGGGCTAGTTGCCCTACGGAGTAAACTCCTGTGTTACAAATGGATTCATATAAGATCTGATCCAGTTCCTTTGTCTGTACTTAGAATTATCTTAAATCTTTGGAACAGGTTTATTGCTTATCTCCTAAGTATCTCCAGAAACATGGAGTATTCCTTGGCAATTTATGGCTGAGTTGATTCACAGATCAATGTAGGAGGTTGTCTAACTTCTGACCTCTGCTGGGAGAGCTGGCTTTTTCTTAAAACTGGACTCTCTCCCTTTATACCTTGTCCTCTCTCCTTCTGCTGGGGGAGTTTCCCTAGCCCTCCACACAGCCAGCGACACCTCTGAAGTCTTCTATTTAGTCTCTAGTCACATGGATTAGGGAGCAAGGTTTCGTTTTCTGAGGTTAATTCAGCAATTGTATATTTTTGGCATTGTAGGTGCCAAATATATATCTTATTATATCTATACGTATCCAATTGATTTTTTTCAATTTTCTTCTGAGATTATAGTACTAAAGAAGCATCTCCCTTCTGTATTACATGGGTACAGCTGTAAATGCTTTCTTTTAAGTAAGCAAAATGTGTGTATCTTATTATAGAAAATGTGTTTATTATAGAAAAGCAAAAGGTGTATATATTATTATAGAAAGTAATGCAGTATCATAATCTGAGGTTTGGAGTATTTAAAGGACTTCAAACTTTGGTTCTGGAAATATTTTTAAACTTAGAAACCTTTTAAACCTGCTATTACCTATCACAGATCACAGATCTACCAATCAGCAGATTAAAATTACATCTGCTGCTAAGTAGGTGACCTTCTGTGTCTTGGCTAGGATGACAGTGTGGTGTTTCTTATGCATAAAGAAATAAATTTAAATCACTAGGTACTAAACCAACAGATTTCATTGTGGATTATTTAAGAACTATTGTAGTTTTTGTTATGTAGTGGCATAAATGGGTTTTTTCCAGAATTTCGTTTATGTAGAATCTATCTGCATTCCTTAAACTTTTCTTTTGTTTTTTCCTGAAAAAAGAAATAGCAATTTTATTAGTGGGTTGCTTTGAAGAAAATGCAGAGAGAAGGAGGGAACTGGACTGGACCTGTGATTACTTTTCATGAGTGTGGATAAGCATAGACTTCAGGGCTTACCAGGACTTTAGTCTTTGGCTTTTTTTTTTTCTTAACATTTCCAAGGGTTTTGTTAGTGACTTTCAAATGGAACTTCACATCCTGGATCAGTTCCATGAAAAGTTGTGTGGTCTTAGCCACAGTAGCAGCATAGTTTATTTTTCCTGTACTAGTTTCACAGAGGTTAACTGAGCTGGAATTGATGAGAGCCTAGCAGTGCAAGGGGTGTGTGTGTGTGTGTGTGTGTATGTGTTATGTGTAATAAAAAATGCTTTAGCTGAATTAACATTTGCCTGTTGCTTAAAAAGGAAGCAAATAAATGATTCTAAAATGGTTAATGTTACATTATTTAAAGCTTTTAAAATGATCTTCTATTAATTGTATTTTTATATTGCTTAGTAGAAGATTGCATTGTGTGGATTTGCTTTCTTGTTAGGAGATGTACTTCAATTTCCAGCAAAGTATAATTTTAATCAACTTGTTCTAGAGAATATATTTTGATTATTTAAATCTAAAAGAACATTTGACTGTGTTAATGATTAAGAAAGGCTTATTCTTAGTTCAGATAAATATCATGAAATTAAAATAGGTGCTTTTTATTCCTTATGTTTTTAAGAAAAAAATGATCTACCATTGATATGTGATCTGCTTTTTTTATACATGTAAGTTATTTGAGGAATAGTGAATTTCTAAGGAAAACAAAACTATATTAATACTTTGGATTTGATTCTGTTTAGTAGATTTCAAGCCAAATCCATATGTAGCTCACTTAATTGTCACAACAACCTTGTGATACCGCAGGGCAGATACAGTTATCTCTGTTTTATAGATGAGTTGAGACCCATAAAACGTTTGCCTGAAACTTCCCATTTAGCAAATAAACTACTTTAGTGAACATCTTGCTGATCTTCTGTGAAAGTGAAACAGCCACACTGGCTTGTGGTTAGACCTCCTTTGTATTTTATATGTGGATGAAAAGCAGTAGCAGTACTGCGTATAATGCACACCTCCTGATCACATACAAAATGCCCCCTACTTTGAAATAATGTCTTATCTCATTTAATCCTTCAACAACCTCCCTATTTTGTATTTGAGAAAACTAAGGTAGAGGGAGATTAAGCATCTTTCCTAAGGCTGTAAAGCCGTTAAGTGGTGGGCGCCTGTGTGAACCCCAGAAGTTTCAGGATTCCTAAGTGCTGTCCTACATTAGCCTGCAGTAGTGGTTCATCTGCACCCGTTTTCAAACTCCAAGTATTCACTAGTTGTTCTAGTAGCATCTTTTTGCATTTGCCTCTAATCTTAGAGATTTGACAATGAAAATTTAGAAATTAGAGGTTTTATTCTTTAGATTTATACCAAAAGACAGAGAAAACATTTGTAAATGTTAAATATCTATTACTCTCAGTAGATATGCTAACTAGTATAAGAGCAAGACCAGTGTTTGCTGAAAAAGAAGACTCATAGGAGCTGTGAAAAATTTTACCTGATACGTGTCCTTTCTCTTATATAGAAGGTTCTTAATAATATAAGACTTTGAGGGGGAAGTAAAGTATGGAAGAGTCTCTTCCAAGCAAGAGAGATTGTTCCAAGGTGAATATGCACCTTTCAAAACCCTGGAAGGATTCACAGCTGTAAACACTCATTCTTGAAATGGAAACCAGGAGCCTCTAATAGTGTTTTTCTCTCTGTTCTTCCTCTCAGCCATTTGCCAGATGGAATGCCTGTGTGTACCAGGCCCTATCTATTCTGTGCTGAACATACAGTGGTACTCAAACTGACCCAGGTCCTGGCCTGTGGAGCACATTTCCAGGGTGCAGACTGCCATCAGTCATTGCTCACTTAGACCAAGGGACCATGCTTGTGAAAAGAGGTGGGCCAATAGCATCATGGCAAAAGGACATGAAGTGTTGTTGGCTGGAGCTGACACCTAAAGAGGGATTAGCAGTTTAGTAGGATAAGAGCAGAGGGAAGGGGCTACAGGAAACAGGCAACATGTAATGAGAGGGAACGTGATGAATATAAAGGGCTGAAGGAAGCAGTGAAAGCTGTGGGGTACAAGGTAGGGCTGCAGGGGTCGACCCTGGGAAGGCTTGTGTATATCTGAGCAACAATAAGAGGGCATGGCAGGGATTTTAAGGGGTGTAGGAACTTTGAAAGTGTGACCTGAGTGCAGATTGTTTTAAGAATATGGTAATAGGGTGATATTTTTGGATACCAGTTTCTTAGAAAAGATATTTTATAATGCCACCGTGGCTGTCCTGAGGTGAAATTCATAAATACCTTCTCTATTTTAAAGTCTGTTTTCTCTGATATAAACATTGCTACTCCAGCTTTCTTTTGAATTCCATTTCCATGAACACTTTTTTATCCCTTCACTTTCACTCTGTATGTGTCTGTAGATCTGAAATGGATCTCTTGTAGAGAGCATAAATGTGGGATTTGTTTTTGTGTACATTTAACCATTCTGTGTCTTTTGGTTGGGGCACTTAATCTGTTTAAGCTTAGTGTAATTATTGATATGTATTTTCTTTTTCGGCTTTCTAAGTGGCTCTGTGGTAAGGAATCTGCCTGCCAATACAGGAGATGGAGTTTGATCCTTGGATTGCGAAGATGCCCTGGAGGAGGAAATGGAAACCCCCTTCAGTATTTCTTGCCTGGAGAATCCCATAGTCAGAGGAGTCTAGTGGGCTACAGTCCATAGGGTGCTAAAGAGTCAGGCACGCCTGAGCAGGCAGGCATGCGTATGTTCTTTCTGCCATTTTGTTAATTGTGTTATACATCTTTTTCTTTCCCTTTTCCTCTTTTGTTCTCTTGTGATTTGATGACTACCTTTAGAGTTGTCTTTGTATTCCTTTTTCTTTTTCTGTGTTGCATCTATATAGATTTTTGTTTTGTGGTTATGAGGTATTGGTATCAGTTCAGTTCAGTTCAGTTCAGTAGCTCAGTCGTGTCCAACTCTTCGTGACTCCATGAATTGCAGCACCCCAGGCCTCCCTGTCCATCACCGTCTCTCGGAGTTCACTCAGACACACGTTTATCAAGTCAGTGATGCCATCCAGCCATCTCATCATCAGTCGTCCCCTTCTCCTCCTGCCCCCAATCCTTCCCAGCATCAGAGTCTTTTCCAATGAGTCAACTCTTCGCATGAGGTGGCCAAAGTACTGGAGTTTCAGCTTTAGCATCATTCCTTCCAAAGAAATCCCAAGGCTGATCTCCTTCAGAATGGATTGGTTGGATCTCCTTGCAGTCCAAGGGACTCTCAAGAGTCTTCTCCAACACCACAGTTCAAAAGCATCAATTCTTCAGCACTCAGCCTTCTTCACAGTCCAACTCTCACATCCATACATGACCACAGGAAAAACCATAGCCTTGACTAGACAGACCTTAGTCGGCAAAGTAATGTCTCTGCTTTTGAATATGCTGTCTAGGTTGCTCATAACTTTTCTTCCAAGGACTAAGCGTCTTTTAGTTTCATGGCTACAATCACCATCTTCAGTGATTTTGGAGCCCCCCCCAAAATAAAGCCTGACACTGTTTCCCCCATCTATTTGCCATGAAGTGATGGGACTGGATGTCATGATCTTCGTTTTCTGAATGTTGAGCTTTAAGCCAACTTTTTCACTCTTCACTTTCACTTTCATCAAGAGGCTTTTTAGTTCCTCTTCACTTTCTTCCATAAGGGAGGTGTCATCTGCATATCTGAGGTTGTTGATATTTTTCCTGGCAATCTTGATTCCAGCTTGTGTTTCTTCCAGCCCAGAGTTTCTCATGATGTACTCTGCGTATAAGTTAAATAAGCAGGGTGACAATATACAGCCTTGACGCACTCCTTACATTATTACTAGCTTTGAAACCTGCAGATGCATTACATATACGCCTCTGTGTATATCAAATATTTTATTTAAGAGAAAGTAAAAAATGTTTATGTGGTGCTTAACATGGTGCTGGGTATAATGTACTCAATAAATGGTGGCTACTACTGTAGATATTACAAGTTCAAGTCATGGGTCTATATATGAGAAGAAATGTCAGAAACAAGTATTTAAAGTATTCAGTTCAAACAACCTAATCAAAAGATGGACAGAAGAGCTAAATACACATTTCTCCAAAGGAAACATAAAGATGACCAAGAGGCACATGAAAAGATGCTCAGCATCACTCATTATCAGAGAAATGCGGATCAAAATTACAATGAGATATCACTTCACATCAGGCAGAATGGACATCATCATAAAGTCTACAAACGATAAATGCTGGAAAGGGCGGGCAGAAAGGGAACTCTCCTACACTACTGGTGGGAATGTAAATTGGTGCAGCCACTATGGAGAACAGTAGGGAGGTTTCTTAAGAAACTAAAGATAGGGCTACCATATGATTCAGCAATCTCACTCCTGGGTATATATCTGGAGGAAAACATGATTTGAAAGGATACATGCACCCCAGCATTCACTGCAGTGCTGTTTATGATAGCCGACACATGGAAGCAACTTCAATGTCCATCAACAGATGAATGAATCAAAAAAATAATACCTACATACAGTGGAATATTAGTCAGCCATTAACAATGAAATAATGCCATTTGCAGTAACATAGATAGACATGGAGATTAGCACACTAAATGAAGTAACTCAGGCAAAGGCAAATATCAATATCACTATATGTGGAATTTAAAAAATACGATACAAATGAACTCATTTATAAAACAGAAACAGATTCGCAGATATAGAAAACATATGTATAAATTATGATGAAACAAAGTTTTAAAGAATTTACTAAATAGTAAATGTATATAAAGCTCCCAAATAAATATTTTTAAAGTTTCTAATGAGTAATTCAGCTTGTGTTCATTAGTGTAACTTTAGAAACTTTTACTCTTTATACTTGAAATGACTGTACAATCCCTGACCATTATATTTTAATAATTATCTCTTCAAATTCTTGACCAGAAACTTTGCACATAGATGTGGTTTGAATTATGACATTTTTATAGCAATTAAAAATTTTTCACAGTTAAAATTGTGTTTAAAGAACCTAACAGCTCTTCCTTTTTTATTGGTAACAATGGATTGTTTACTATAATGCAAATGGACTTCAAATCCAATTAAACTTCTTTATGTCAAGAGTTTCAAAATAATTATGAAGCTCTAATTTGTATGACATGCAGGCATTCTTAGAGCAGACACCCTTCAGCCAGCTGGTAAATCACTGTCAATGGAAACATCTAGCTTATTGTTTTATTCTGATTCAGAGTATCTCAGCTTTGGCACTAAAGACATCTGAAGGCAGATGATTCCTTGTATGAGGGGCTGTCCTATGCATTGTAGGATGTTTAACATTTTCTTAGCCTCTACATACTAGAAGCAATAAGCCTCCACATCTCCAGACATTACCAAGTGTCCCTTAGGGAGCAAAATCACCTTTTGTTGAGAATCACTGCTCTTCATACTAAATGAAAAACTTGTAAGGCACCAATTTGGTACATAGTATTATGGTTATGACCTGGGTTCAGACTTATCTCTTTCACTTGTAGACTGGCTGACCTCAGAAAAGTCACTCAAATGCCCTAAGCATCATCTCTCCATTTTGAAACAGGAGCATCATCCCTACTGGGTCTGCCTCACTGGATAATTATGAAAATCAAATGAGGTCTCAGATACAGTAATGCATGTAAGCCATCAAGCTGTCGAAACCTGCCTAGAAACACTAGAACTGTGTGGTGAAAAGTGTGGCAATGAGGCTGCATGGCTCAACTAAAATCCCTTCGAAGTAACTTATCAGGCTGCTCAATACATTTTCGCTTCCATTGTTATCATCTGCTTTCTTCAGGCAAAGAAGCTGAGGCTCTAAGAGGTAAAGGAGTTTGTTCAATAGCACACGGAGACAGGGTTGAATTCAGAAAATATGAACTTCAACACAGGCACTATGTCCATGACATTCATATGCTTCCCAGTGACGAGTGCCATGAGTACAAATAAAAATAGCCCCTTCTGTGAGCAAAGAGGGGGTTGCCACTTATAAAATAGATCTCTGTCTTCTGGTGGGAGTTGGAGGAAGTACCACAGGACAACAGGAT
Source organism: Madoqua kirkii (assembly GCA_006408675.1). Taxonomy (NCBI): domain Eukaryota; kingdom Metazoa; phylum Chordata; class Mammalia; order Artiodactyla; family Bovidae; genus Madoqua; species Madoqua kirkii. The sequence goes on from SJYC01120545.1 coordinate 13,792, forward strand.
AAGATAATTTTGATACTTTTCTCCTGCTTTCAACTTAGAAAGGCCATATCTCCTTAAGACCTGCTTGAAGGAAGCTAAAAATGAACAGTCAGGGCCAACCCCGCTTCCCTGCTATGAATCACTCACTCAGAGGGCTAAGTTCTGCCTTCTGCATCTGGGCTCTTTTATTTTTAACTTTGCAAGCCTCGGTTGTTCTGGCTTCCTAGGGAAAACCCCTCCACTGCTAGCAGCCTCGCTTGAAGCCCCGGCTGTCCTGTGAGCATCTTGCTGGCGGAAGGAGAGCACAGAAGAGGGCTGTCCCCTTGGCTGCCTTCCCTGAGGGAAAGCTTCTGATCTCTGGAGTTTCTAAAGCCTGGGTCCAACAGCTACCTACCCTCTGCGCTCACACACAGTTGGCTCAGCTGCCTTGTGGAGGGAATTTTCCCCTCTGGGTCTTGCCTGATCCAGGACATTACACTGAGCCAGGGACGTCTTCTCAAGCTCCCAGTTTGTGGTCTGTGGTTACAGAATCATCAGAAAGGCAGCCTCCGCAGGGTGCAGGTTACATCCAACCATGCACCTCTTCTCTCCTAAGCCCCTGCTTCGACACTGGATTCCTGGATTCTGGGTTGAGGGTGGGAGTTAGCAGTGGAGATCAGCTGCAGCTCTCCCCTGTAGAGTCCCACATGAAAAAAGAGGAAGTTTCGGTTAGTTTGGGCACAGCGTCCTCCAGGAAGATGCCTGGCAAAGTCCTAAATATGTGTCAAGAAGTGGGACGTGGGGAGAGGAACATCAGCTTTGGAGTCAGGAAAACTGAGTCTGGAATCTGTCATCCATGAGCCATCTGAACTTCTACTAATCATTAACAAAAGTTAACTTTTTCTTTCTTTTTCCTTCCCAGATGCTTAAACATTAAAATATAAAAAAGCTACCCTCTTCAACTCTGTACAATCAGGTAATTCTATCAAACTCAACTGAGGTGACACTACAAACAGCACAGCACCCAGTACAGGCGCTTCAGGAAGTGCTGCTCCATGTCCTTCCTCGGCGACCCTTTGTTCAGCACCTGCTGTGTGTCACTATCCCGGGTCTAGTCCCGGACGGTCTTCGTGTTGTTCAGTCACTCAGTTGCGATCGACTATTTGAGATCCCATGGATTGTAGCATGTCAGGCTCCTCTGTCCTCCATTACCTCCCAGAGTCTGCTTTTTGCCTTTTCGCACTGTCCTTTGGGTTCTCTAGACAAGAATACTGGAGAGGGTTGCCATTTCCTACTCTAGTGGACCACATGTTTTCAGAACTCTTCACTATGATGGTGGTCGTTGCCCTGCACCTTATAATGCTGCAAGCATGGACTCTGCAGCCAGAGCCTGACCTTAACTCTAGTTCCTCTTCTTACTGCCTGCACCGCTAGGCAGGTCGTGTCCTTTCTCTGAGTCCACATCTCCTTACTTGTAACACGGGGAGAACACTTACAAGACTGTGGTGGTGACTTCCTGAGATCACACCCCTAAGGCAGAGCCTGGCACAGTGAATGAGTCCATACATATATTTTGGAGGGCTTCTTCCTTTCTATTCATCTGGTAAGTACTCAGAACTGCTCAGAGATGGGGAACTTCTAAAATGCTTCTGACTGTTGCCCAAACCAGTACAAATATTGCCCCTCACACTCACACTAGTTGACTGAATAGTAGTAAGACTGAGTTGTCCTCATGTCAGCTGACACCGGCCACCATTTCTGTCTCTGTCTTAGCAGTACTAAACTCTGGCTATTAAATCATCTGGAGAACTTAAAAAAAATATCAATGTCAAGGCTCTCCTGTGGAAGTTTCTAATGGACAGAGAGGAATGAAAACCACCGGTTCTTTTCCAGTGGTTCACTTTTCATTTGAAAAGTTCAAAGCTCAGAGAGGTTAAGTGAGTTGCTGAAGGGCAATCAGCTAATATGGAGCCTGAACAAGAGTCCAAGTTAGCACAACAATATTTTCTCTCTTGCTGTCTCAACAACCTTCAAATAGTTGATTGGCTTATCTGGTTCAAACTAAAAATGAGGCCTGAGAAGGGTTCCCCAGAGGTAGTCTCCACAAAGTAGAGACAGTAGACCTCTCTGCTCAGCTTGGAATTTCCTGGAATATCTTCATTCCACAGATCATTTGTGAGACATCTGCCATGACCCACAAGCTGTGCTAAGTCTGATGATGCATGTGAATGAGATATAGCACCTGTTATTGAGGAGTTCATGGCTGGTTGTTATGGACTGAACTGTATCCCCCTCAAAGTCATATTAGGAAGTATTCATCCCCAGTGCTTCAGAAAGCAATGGTGTTTGGGGACAGAACCTTTAAAGAAATAACTAAGTTAAAGCGAGGTCATTAGAATAGACTCTAATCCAATATGACTGATGTCTTTTCAGAAGAAGAGAAAGAAGAACATGTGAAGAAGATGGTCATCCACAAGCCAAAGAGGAAGCTTCAGAAGATCTCAGCCTTCCAGCCTCCAGAACTGTGGGAAAATACATTTCTGTTGCTTAATCTGTGCAGTTTATGGTACTCTGTTATGGCACCCTGAGAAAACTCATACACACACTGGTTCTGAAGGTAGTCAGACAGGTAAGGCATTAGTCTGCTAAAATACCTCATAATAAACAACAGGATGACCATGAGCTGGGGCTGCTCCAGAGCCCAGGGGAGTCCTCAGCCCTGAAGGGAGGGCTGGGAGGCTGACACAGATGCCTCCACCAGGAAAGAAACACAAGCTGTGTTTTTGAGAACAAGGAGGAGGCTGCACGGGGAAGTGGGAGAGTGAAATGCAGGAAATCAGAATAGGAAACGGGCAGGCAGTATCTCCTGCAGCACCCGTGGGGTGAGTCCAGGGATGGGGCCCAAAGGGTAGTGAGAGATGAGGCTGTGACATACATCAGTTCAGTTCAGTTCAGTTCAGTCGCTCAGTCGTGTCTGACGCTTTGCAACCCCATGAATCGCAGCACACCAGGCCTCCCTGTTCATCACCAACTCCCAGAGTTCACTCAGACTCACGTCCATCGAGTCCATGATGCCATCCAGCCATCTCATCCTCGGTCATCCCCTTCTCCTCCTGCCCCCAATCCCTCCCAGCATCAGAGTCTTTTCCAATGAGTCAACTCTTCGCATGAGGTGGCTAAAGTACTAGAGTTTCAGCTTCAGCACCATTCCTTCCAAAACCAATACAGTATTGTAAAGTAGAATAAAGTAAAAATAAAATAAAATAAATTAAAAAAAGAAATCCCAGGGTTGATCTCCTTCAGAATGGACTGGTTGGATCTCCTTGCAGTCCAAGGGACTCTCAAGAGTCTTCTCCAACACCACACTTCAAAAGCATCAATTCTACGGCACTCAGCCTTCTTCACAGTCCAACTCTCACATTCATACATAACCACAGGAAAAACCATAGCCTTGACTAGATGGACCTTAGTCGGCAAAGTAACGTCTCTGCTTTTGAATATACTATCTAGGTTGGTCATAACTTTTCTTCCAAGGAGTAAGTGTCTTTTAATTTCATGGCTGCAGTCACCACCTGCAGTGATTTTGGAGCCCCCCAAAATAAAGTCTGACACTGTTTCCACTGTTTCCCTATCTAATTCCCATGAAGTGATGGGATCGGATGCCATGATCTTCGTTTTCTGAATGTTGAGCTTGAAGCCAACTTTTTCGCCCTCATCTTTCACTTTCATCAAGAGGCTTTTTAGCTCCTCTTCACTTTCTGCCATAAGGGTGGTATCATCTGCATATCTGAGGTTGTTGATATTTCTCCTGGCAATCTTGATTCCAGCTTGTGTTTCTTCCAGTCCAGCGTTTCTCATGATGTGCTCTGCATAGAAGTTAAATAAGCAGGGTGACAATATACGGCCTTGACGGACTCCTTTTCCTATTTGGAACCAGTCTGTTGTTCCATGTCCAGTTCTAACTGTTGCTTCCTGACAGGGCAAGTTATCCAGAGCCCTGGGCACATCCAGATAACAAGCCGAGGTTGGGTAACAGGAGCCAATGAAGGGCCTTCCATGGAGGAGCACCAGGGTAAGTTTTGTAAAGTGACACTGATGCTCACGTGGAAGCTGGGTTGGAAGGGAAAGACCAAAGGCAGGGAGACTATCAAAGAGTTGCTACATCTGTCCTGGTGAGAAAGGAAGGCGGTTGGAACTAGTGCACAGTCCAAGGCATGGAGAGAATTTAGTAAGTCCTCTGGTGAAACAGAATGAAACGAGTGGAGAATTTTTCATAAGACATTGTTTGTCTTAGGACAAACAATTGGTTAGATGAGAAAGACAGAGAAGGAGTAGGGAAAGTCAAGGATAACTTCCAGGTATCCGGCTGAGACAAATGGGGAGGTAACGATGCCAATTGCTAGAGCAGAGTTCTTTTTCCCTGCTATCTTAGCTTTAGCCAGCTGAGGCAGCCATATCAAAATATCCTTGACTGCATGGCTTAAGCAAGTGAAATACCAGAGAGTTTTCTCTCTTTCCTGTAAGCACTCCCTGAGGAAAGGCCACATAATGAGAAGGCAGCCATCTACCAGAAAGGAAGAGAGGTCTCATCAGAAACCAACCTGTTTTTACCTTGACCTTGGACTCCCAGTTTCCAAAACTGCAATGTATTTACAGGGAGAGAGAGAGAACAAACTCTCTGGTGTAATTTTTTATAAGGCACTAATTCCATCAGACCCAGGCCCCACCCTCATGATCTCATCCGACCCTAGCTACCTTCCAAAGGGTACATTTCCAAATGTCATCACCTTAGGGTTAGGGCTTCAATATATGATTTGGGAGGATACAGTCAACACTACTGAAAACAGGTTAATAATGTCACCATGTACCCCAGCCATCTCCTTGTCCCAATTGATCTGAGCCTCTTTGATGATTTCAAGAGGAGGCTTACAAGCTCTTTTGTTACATTTATTCATCTAGCCTTCTATCCATGGAGGGAAGTGGTGGAAATGAAACCTCAGTAGGAAAGTTTGGGCTAAGCTGTGAGTTAATAGTGAAGACCTTTTGACACAGGCATGGAAAACTAATCTTCTGAGGACCTAATCTATGTGAGGCCTTAAACTGGAAGCAAGATGTCAGCTGAATTTGATGCACCACACCCCTGTCCTTAAGAATCTCACTTTGAAGATCCAGGGGAGACTTTCTCTGGTCAGACGAGTCATGGACCACTTGCTTCTGGATAAAAAGATGTTAGAGATGATCCTGTCACTGTCCTCTCTGGGATAGAGCTGCATCTAAGTCCTCAGGCAAGGGGGGCAGTCTGCTTGTTTGACTCCTAACTGGTTTGTTGGGATGAATCATGCCCCAGTTCTCCAAGAGGGTTTATTTGTTGGAAAGAGTGTTCTCTTTGATCTCATGGCTTAGAGTGTGTAGGTTTTGTCCAGTTAATCATGTAGCTGGTGTCAAGCTTTGTCAGCTTTTATTTATTATTATTATTATTTTGAGGCTATATGGCATTCAAAGGATTTAGGCACTGGCCCTGTAGCCAACATGGCTTCATTTCAACAATAGCTGGAGCCTGAATCTTTTTTCAGCCCCTTGATAATAACTGAGCATTCAGTCTGGTCTATTTTAAAGTGTCTCTCAGATGTAAGAGGTGATTGAAAGGGCAGACCTTTAAAAGAACATACTCTCTTCTCCTGAGAGATTCCCACATGGTTGAAGGAGCCACCCTGATAGACTATGTTGCCTAATGCTTTCCAGTTACAAAGCACGTTCATTCTACCATCACCTTAACATCTCAAATCAGGTCTGAGAGGTATAAAGGATGAGGTAGATGGGTTTAGTTTCACAAAAGAGAAATTCTAACACTGATTAAAGGGTTTACCCAGTGTCTTATGGGGAGCTATGAAACAAACTCACATTTAATGATGTGCCAGATTCTTTCATACTAACTTAGTTAATCCATAAACAAACCCAGTAGAATAGGTATCACTGTGCCCATTTGAAAGATGAAGACAATGAATCACAAGATATTTAAATCACAGTTTCAAAGTTCTCCAGCCCATAGGGAGCCAAGACAACACTGACTCCTTAGTCTTCTATTAACTAATCCAGTGCTCTTGTTGGTTATGCTGCATTTAAACTCTCCAAGCCTGACTATAATGAGGAAAATAATATTTCCGCATAGTTGGATTTTGGGTAAAAAGAGCCACAAGTGGAAAAGTCAGTTGTTCTCCCTATTTATAGACAGACTTGGATTTTTTTTTTTCCTTCATATACAAAATGAACAAGACTCAGAGACTTGAACCCACTGTCCCATGCATTCTTTCAGAGGTCTAGCATTCCAGCAATCAGGCATTGTAAACCAAGAGAGACTCTCCGAGCTTGATTGCATTGCTCGAGACCGCAGGCCAGGGTAGCGGCCCCTTCATGGAGAAGGCCGTGTCTTCTCTGACTGTTGTTTGTTTTCCTCTTCTCGTGTGCTCTGTGGTCTGGCACGGAGCTGGGCACCTCAAAGGGAAACCACCACAGCGGCAAACCTCAGTTCCCGGTCCGAGGAAGCCCAGCTCAGTTTCTCAGGCTGACAGAAGTTATATTCTACGTGAACTGTATTGTTGTTTGTTTTCCTCTTCTCGTGTGCTCTGTGGTCTGGCATGGAGCTGAGCACCTCAAAGGGAAACCACCACAGCGGCAAACCTCAGTTCCCGGTCTGAGGAAGCCCAGCTCAGTTTCTCACGTAGTTTATAATCTACGTGAACTGAAATCATGTAACCTATCCGACAGAGCATTTGTTAAGTCCAAAGACGTACAGACCCAAGATAACAGAACAGGTAGACATTCTCCTGAAAACTGAAAGAATGGGGCAAAACCTGTCATTCCAGCATCCTCTGGCCTCCCTCCTCGACACTCCCTCTTGGGACCTCTGAGTGTTTGCTCGCAGTTATTCATGGGGTCCCTGGATCTCAGATCTGAATGAAAGTGAATGGGAGGGAGGGTAGGGCTGCTGTAGGTTAGGAGTTCATGTGCTCCATCTCATTAAAACTCTATTAAACTCCTTCTTTATGAAGTGGCTGTTAAGCCCATCTTATAGCTGAAAAAACTGAGGCTATAAGAGGCCTGTGGTGGCTCAGTGGAAAAGAATCTGCCTGCTAATGCAGGAGATGCAGGTTCGATCCCTGGGTTGGGAAGATTCCCCTGAATAGCAACCCACTCCAGTATTCTTGCCTGGAGAATCCCATTGACAGAGGAGTCTGGAAGGTTCCAGTCCATGAGGTCTCAAAAGAGTTGGATATGACATAGTGACTAAACAATAATAACAATAGCAAGAGGTATGGTACTTTGTTTAAGGTAACTGGCTAAGCTTGCATTTGAGCCTGGATCTTATTGCCTGCTAAACCCGTGTTCTCTCCATCATTTTATATTACCAGTTGGCACACACACAGCACTTTCTATTCTATTCTATTTCATTTCATTCCATTCCACTTTTATCCTATTCTACTGTAATTAATAGCTATTTAGAGCCAAACCTTTTCTCTCCAGCAGAAATGAGCAGTTTAAAAGCAATAATCCTCTTACTCAACTCTTCATCTCTCACCAGACCCCAAAGGAGGGCCTTGTTCATAGTTGATACCCAACAATTGCTTGCTTTTATTGATTTAAACACTTAGATATGCATTTATCCCATGATTGTTTCTGCTCCAAAGTCAAAATCTACTGGCCATAGGTGGCATTTCCCTCTACCCAGAGCTGATGACTTTCTGTTCTAATAAGATTTCTTGCTCATCCTCTTGAGTAACAGCAGCAGCGTTCAGGAATTAAACCCTCTAACCCAACCCAGCTCTAATCAAAGATGTGAAGGGAAGCTAGATTATCTGGAGCAGGTTATATAGGATAGTGGTACTTTGGATTCTACAAATTCCCAAATCCATGTTACAAGGTCTGTTTTCAATCTTCAGGCATTGTAGGCATCTCCTGGGGCTATGAGAAGAATGCTCTCATTTCAGGACAGAGTATAGCCAACAGCCAACTTGGCAAGGGCCAGAGGGATATAAATTCAGAGTGACAACCTAAGGAACATGGTTTTATAGAAATATACTTCTATTTCTTCTCCAATCACATGTTGACTGTCTGTTTGCATGGAAAAACCTGAACTAAAATGAGGATAGTCGTAATTGGTAATTGAGGGGCTCTGCTTTTCCCCTAAAGCTCTCCTGTCCTCCAGATGACAACTATGAGAGATCACTTGGGTGGCTGGGGACTCAGTGAAGTCAGCATTACAGAGCAGCCAGGGGAAATGGAGGTATGATTTGCTTTATACCATGGGGTACAATTCTGACAAAATTCATTCAACATCATGTTAACAAATGCCTGGACTGTACTGGGCACATGTTAGGTGGCAATGTTTCAAAGGTGAATAAGATACCTCCTTGAGGAGCCTGTAATCCAGTGGAGGAGACAGACATATAAAGACTTATAAAGAATTACCCAGATTAGATTTACTGCCTGTGTCACAATATACATCTTTGGACATGGGTTGGGAAGTAGAGAGAAGGCAACCTCACAGAGAATGCCTAGGAGTTTTCAGGATGAAGAAGGGGGAAAAAAAACATTCCAGAAAGATGGAGACACTAAAAAAAAAAAAACAACAAAAAACCTAGGGTGTCTCGGGAACTAACATAATACAGTTTTAGGGACAATGTTGTGTTTTTGGACGTGGTGGAGAAGCAGAAGTGCCTGGGGAGTTACATGGAGTGAGATTATGAATGGCCTCATACACCACACCAAGAAGCTCAGCGTGGGAGAGACATGGTCAGGAGTGCTTCATGGAACAGCTGCCATGGCCACAGCATGGTAGGCGAACGAGATGGGGATGTAGGAGATGAAAAAAACAAACAAACAAACAAAAAACCAGAAAAACAGAACTGGAGTTGACGTGGTGGTATAAAGAGCTGATGAGGGTCTGAACCAGGCAGGACCATGGGACTGAAGAGACTGGAAGGACTGGGGAGATAGATAAGAGGCCTCCTTCATAGACTGCTGTGATGTTATCCCTCAGAGAAATCACTTATTGCCAACAGAAGACCTTGCCTGGGTACCAGAACCTCAGGATGGCTACTCCCCTTACCCTGAGATGCTATGGTAAAGAGAAACACAGAGTTTCAGAAAAGCAGATCCTCACATACACACAGGGTTTACTGTTTAAAAGATCTTTTTCATGTGCATTATCTGTCATCATAGGAGTCCTAGAAAGCATACATTGTTCATATTTAAAATTATGTTTTTGTTTTTCTGATTATAAAAAATTATAGAAATAACAATTGCAGAATGCCTGAAATACTTTAAAAAAAGTAGAAAATTAGAATTGGCCTAGTACTCAGATGGGTAATTAGTTACCATGTTGGTAAACCAGTTGCTTATAGTACAATGCTAAGTGAAAAAAATATATAAAAATACATTTCAATTCCAATTTTATAACAGATCTTTTTAGATTTTGTTGTGATTAAAAAATTAGGATTAAAATATAAATAAATTTTTTTCTTTTGTTAGCATTAGGCTACAAGCATTTTTTATGTTGATAAATCAAATTCAAAAGCCTAATTTTTCATTGCTGCATAATATTTTAATATACATGTGTGCTGAAATTTACTAATACTATTATCAGCTACTAGGTGTTGTTGATGGACATGTTGGTTATTTCCATGGATAGGAATCTTTACTCTCATGAGTAAAAATTGTTTTGTTGAATATGTTTTGCTGAATAACTCTAGCATACATTTCCCCTATTTATTTCTAATTATTTCCTTTGAATAAATTTTTAAAAATGGAATCTCTGGGTCAAAGGATATGTGCATTTCAAAAATGCTATTAGTTGTCAAATTGCTAGGGCTTCCCTCGTGGCTCAGCTGGTGTGGGAGACCTGGATTTGATCCCTGGGTTGGAAAGATCCCCTGGAGAAGGGAAAGGCTACCCACTCCAGTATTCTGGCCTGAAGAATTCCATGGACTATATAGTTCATGGGGTCGCAGAGTCAGACATAACTGAGCAACTTTCACTTTCCCTTTCTTTCATTGTTTATTCCAATTCACTAGACTTCAGTTCAGTTCAGTTCAGTCACTCAGTCGGGTCTGAGTCGCCAGGCTTCCCTGTCCATCTCCAATTCTGGAGTTCACTCAAACTCCCGTCCACTGAATCAGTGATGCCATCCAGCCATCTCATCTTCGGTCATCCCCTTCTCCTCCTGCCCCCAATCCCTCCCAGCATCAGAGTCTTTTCCAATGAGTCAACTCTTTGCATGAGATGGCCAAAGTACTAGAGTTTCAGCTTTAACATCATTCCTTCCAAAGAACACCCAGGAGTGATCTCCTTTAGAATGGACTGGTTGGATCTCCTTGCAGTCCAAGGGTCTCTCAAGAGTCTTCTCCAACACCACAGTTCAAAAGCATCAATTCTTCAGTGCTCAGCTTTCTTCACAGTCCAACTCTCACATCCATACATGACCACGGGAAAAACCATAGCCTTGACTAGACAGACCTTTGTTGGCAAAGTAATGTCTCTGCTTTTTAATATGCTACCCACAGTGAATTAGCCAGCCCATATTATCCATTTTCATCAGCACTAATCATTCTTCAAAAAAATCTTTGTCAATCTGAAACACATACGTGATATCACATTGTTAAGTTACTGTGAGCATCCTCATCACATATGTGGTGAGTTCTTTTTCTCACTTTACGGATTAGAGTTAGTCACCTGCCTGGACCATAGATTCAGTAAGTGTCTGAGGATGGATTCCTCCGGCAGTGCTCTTCCCACTGTGTGTTGATACTGTCTCTGTTGACAGGGCTCCCTTTCACTGGGGTCACACCCTCAGGAGCTTCTGCCTGCATGTCAAGGCAAGAACACGCCTTATCTCCCGAGGGCCAGTGGCTCCCTCAACCCGTTGGAGGTCCCAGCATCAGGGACAGTTCATGCCGTGCTCTGGGTGGAGGTATGTGCTTAGGTGGGTGGTGGTTCCCATCGAAGCTGAGATGGAAAATGACCCGAGGAACTGAACCCCGTGTTCCTTCGGAAAGGAAAACTTGGGTTGTTAGCCCTTTGCCAAAAAGCCGTCCTTGTTCCCTCACTGCTTCTAGGATCTGGTCTGGGCTTTGCAGTGTGACCCGCAAGGCCCTGAGAACCTGGCCCGTCCTGCCTCCACCACAGGGTCCACACCGGGGGCTCTCACATCAACACTGCATTATCTGTCTACACATATTTTCGTAGAATCTCTTGATTCTTGCCCTTCAGGCCTCAGTTTCAATGTCAACTTATTTAAGAAGCTTTTCTTGCTAGCACAGCCCTCTGAGCTTACCTCTCCTATAATTCTCCTCTGGGAGTCAGACTGGCTGTTTACATATCTGCCTTCCTTCTGGGGAGAAGGGAACATGTCTTACTCATTCCTGAGCCAGGCACCGCACAGCCTTGGCCGAAGGTTGCACATGTACAGGTACATGGACTGAACGGACAGTCCCACAGAAAGCCTACAAGATTCCATTTGAGATCGGTCACAGACTCCTTCATTCACTCGGCAAGTGTTCACTGAAGGGCTTCAACAAGCGAGGGGCTACCAGGCTCAGAGATGTAATAGACACGCCCGCTCCAGCCCTGAGGCTCTCATTCACCAGCAGCTCCAAGTGTTGGCAGCTCTCAACTTTGTCTCTCTCTGGGAATGTCCTCAGCTGAAGAGAACCACCCAGCCAAAAGTTTCACCCCCTTCGAAAAGGCAGCCTTCATCCAAGACAGGTCAGTGGGAGGGTGTCCATTGAGGCCCCATCTGCTTGTCTCAATTTGGGACAACTCTGAAGGTTTGTCCCCAGCTCCAGAGTTCTCCACAGGGCCAGCTGGGTCCTTTGGGCCATGGCATCGCAGTTCAGGTTCTGTCTGCTCAATCCTGTTTCCCCCACTCTCCCATCCCAGTGGCCCTCCTAGTAAACTTCTTGGATGCACACTTCCTTCTCAGAGCCTGCTGGCTGGATAACCCACCCTGCCACAGCAATAAGCAAAACAGACATGATATGTGTTCCCACAGAGACTCAATTTGTCCATTAGTTCCACCTCTGTTTCTCCCCAGGGATAAACCGGAGGGCTTCCCCAGTGGCTCAGCAGGTAAAGAATCTACCTGCAATGCAGGATAGACAGGTGACACAGGTTCAATTCCCGGGTCTGGAAGATCCCCTGGAGAAAGAAATGGAAACCCACTCCAGTATCTTGCCTGAGAATCCCATGGACAGAGGAGCCCTTGCTACCGTCCATGGGATCACAAAAGGGTCAGACACAACTGAACAGCTGACTAAACATAAGGTTAAACCAAGGGCATTCGACCCCAGAATAGCTGTGCTCAGTGTGACACCTGCCAGTGGCCCAAGTAAAGACCCATAAAGCCACCCCATTCCCCAGGGCCATCACTAAGGCAAGAATGCGACTGAGTCGGCAGCTTGCAATCAACTATCCTTGTTCCATAAACCTCTTATGAGTGCCCTCCTGTCTCCGGGTGCCAGGGCCAGATATCTATGAGGTAGCTCTTGACTTCTAAGACCATTGTCTTGAGGGAAAATGGACAAAAAACAATAGTCAACTGGGGACATATGTGTCCCCACGAAGACCTCAGAGTGCTGTGGGAGCCCAGAGAAGGAAGTGACGGCTTCCTAAGGGGCAGGAAGGCTTCCCAGGGAAGGAGGAGAAGGAGGGCAGGGTAAGGGCAGTACTGATAGAAAAGAAAGGGGAAAGGCATCTCAGTTTGAAGACGTGTCATGTAAAAGCATGACTAGGAGCGAGTGAAAACAAACTTGGCATTACTTTATGGAGCTGCACAACTGAGTGAGGTTGTCTGCAGGGCTAACCTATCTCTATGTTACGGGTAGACACTGAGACCCTTGGAGGAGAAACAGCTTAGACACAGTCATTAGAAGTGGGTCCCTTGTGACTTGAACCTGAGTCTTCTGACATCAAATCAGTGACTGCTTAGTGCCCTGTCACAAACAGTGAGTTTTTCTTTACCAGTCAGCATTGTGTCCAATGAGGATTAAAAGGACTATAAAGTCAAGGCTTGGCTCTTGAAGGACTTATATATAGCAATAAAAAATCAATAATAGCATGGGACAAATGCAGGGGTCCAGGCCCAAGAAAATGCCCTGGGTTCACTGCAGAGGTATGCCCCAGAAAACTGTCCTCAGGTCTGTTCAGTTTTGGTACCAGTGACTTGGACAAAGACATAACAAGTCCACTTATCGCAGCTATAGCTGACACACAGCTGGGAGGGAGAGAAGAAAATTGATGACAAAATCAAACTTCTAAATGATCTCAGTTGGCTGGAATGATGCACCGAACTCATTCGGCATCCAGCGAGATGAAGTGCAGCAGGGCTCCATGCGAGGGCCAGAGTTTCCCTTCAAGCAGCCAGTTGTGCTAGACGAGGAGAGAGTAGCCCTGCCTGACCCCCGGCCACAAGGGAGAGACCTGGGCACTTCCTCAGGCCCCAGTCTAGCTTTGTTGTTGTTGCTGTTCAGTTGCTAAGTTGTGTCCCACTGGGGTGGTTGTCATTTCTTCCTCCTGGGGATCTTCCTGACCCAGGGATCGAACCTGCATCTCCTGTGTCTCCTGCATTGGCAGGTGGATTTTTTTTTTTTTAACTGCTGAACCAAAGAGTATAACAAACTAGGACATCGATGGTTGTGTCAAGGCTCTTTGTGAAGATTATAGTCATAGTTGTAGCTCACCTTTAATTGGACATGTTATGAATTACCTTGGAGATGACTTAGTGGGACATTTTATGATTCTCTCCAGTAGTGGCCTGGAAGTGAGGGCCAACATTGTCAGATGGAAAAGGAAGCTACTTATGCACAGCTTCATCTGGGTAACAGTTCCATGAACTTACCCTCTGACAGGTCCTGGACAGCAGAGAATATTAGCCAAGGACACGCTGGGACCTGACAGGACTCATTCACATTCTGCCACTAACCAAGTGTGTGACTGGGCAAGTCGTGAAGGCTTGTCTTCTACCAAAAAATAATAATAATAATAATAATACTGTCTACAGCATAAATGGGCTTTCCTAGTGACTCAGATGGTAAAGAATCTGCCTGTAATGGAGACCTGGGTTTAATCCCTGGGTCAGGAAGATCTCCTGGAGAAGGGAATGACTACTCATTCCAGTATTCTTGCCTAGAGAATCCCATGGACAGAGGAGCCTGGTGGGCTACAGTCCATGGAGTCACAAAGAATTGGACATGACTGAGCAACTCAGCACATATATAGCATAAAGCACAATTTTACATTCTATTTTTATTTTAAAATTTACAGAAATGTCCTTAAATGACAGTGTTAGATTGTCAACACTTTTTTTAAAAAGATAGCTTTTCTTTCTGAGATTCCATCTTTCTTTTATGAGGGGGGTAACTGTTAAAATTCTCATCCTTTCATGAAATGTTTATGACAGTTGATGGAAATTGTTTTTAAATGGGCTTCCCTGGTAGCTCTCAGCTGATAAAGAATCTGCTTGCAATGCAGGAGACTCTGGTCTGAATCCTGGGTCAGGAAATCTGCTGGAAAAGGGATAAGCTACCCACTCCAGTATTCTTGGGCTTCCCTGGTTATTATTTTCAATTGAATTACTTGAAAGGATACAAAAATACCCTGGTCTATGAAATACAAAAGATACCTGAAAACAGATTTAGTAAGAATTTATGATTTTCATTCCTAAGGTAAGGAGATAACTCTCCAATGTGGCTTGAGAGGAAGTCTTGGTTCTCCAGAATCTAATGTCAAACTCTGTGTCTAGCAATTGGCTGGGCACAATATGGAAAATATAAAAGGGCAATCCCTGATTCCAGAGCTCTTAGCATCACATTTGGAAGGGTAAACAAGGGTTTGGAACAATTTGGTGTTTAGATGTTGCAGTGACACTGGCTGCCTGTTAACTACAGATGGATATACATTCAATTTAGTTCGGCATTCAAGGCTCTTTGTGGTCATATTTGAACTATCTTAAGAACCTTATTTCTCTTCCTCTTCCTTGTAGCCTTAAACTCTATGCTGGGAACTTCTCTGGAAGTCTAGAGAAATATCTATCTCCACCCACCAAAAAAAATCTCTAAGACTGTGTGTCACGTTACCACCACTTCTTAGAATCAGGTTCTACCTCGTTGTGCACTTATCTGTATATTTCTTTTTCTTCTCTCCTCCTTAGACAGACAGTTGGCTGCACTGGAGCAGGAGCTAGAGCCTCTTTCTCTTCCTTTTGGTCCTAGCACAGCTAATAAATATGGGATGAGTTGAATGGAACTAAACACTTCTCCCTATTCATCTGACTCAAATAATCCACACTAAATTACTGAGTCTTAAATGTGAGCAGGAAGCTTCAAAACATCAGATGTCACCTCCTACTTGCTGTCTCCCTGCTTTAGACTCCCAACAAGCCTAAAATGGCCCAGAGTTGGTTTTCTTTGGCTGAAGTCATAACAAGACCTAAGATGTGAGTGGGAAGAAAAAAATGAAGTCAAGTTGTCAAATCTGAAAAGTGTTGGCAAGGTTCTTCTGATGTTTGTGCAGAAGACATGTCCACCCACTCTTTATTGACTTAGGAAAGTATGTCTTTTTAAAGACAATCCAGCATGGAGCTGTAGAACCTAGGGGCTAGACAAGCCAGTGGCCCTGGCTCCTGCTAATCATAGATGGATATACACACAACTTGGCTTGGCATTCAAGGCTGTCTGTGGTCTTAATCCCAAACTATTCTTCCAAACTTCTTCCTCTCCTCTTCAGCTCAGTGCAGCCCAGCCAACATATGCAGTTCCCTGCACAGTGACAGCAAACAGAGGAGGCACTGGGGATAAAGAATGGAGAAGATCCAGGCCATTCCTTTGAGAGAAACAACATTAAGTGCTTCTCAGAAAGGAGTGAAGTTGGCCAAATAGGAAAGGGAGAAGGCAGATGCAGGTAAGACTCTTGATCACACTGAAGAAATCGGTGATGCCAAAGCAAAATTGGACTTGATTGTTGCAGGTTTGTGGATGCCAAGTGAGGCACTTTTTCATATAAATTTACATTTATTTTTTAGTGATAATAATCACATTTGGTAAAATCACAGCATTTGTTTTATGGTAACCTTTGTCAAATCCCTTGGGCTTCCCTGGTGGTTCATGGTAAAGGATCTGCCTGCAATACAGGAGACATGGAATCGATCCCTAGGTCAGAAAGATCCCCTGGAGGAGGTCATGGCAACCCACTCCAGTATTCCTGCCTGGAGAATCTCCTGGACAGAGGAGCCTGGAGGGATATAGTCCATAGAGTCTCAAAGAGTTGGACATCACTGAAGTGACTTAGCGTGCACACAAGCACGTCAAATTATTTAATCTCTCCAAGCCATGTTTATTCATCTATAAAGTGGATGCCAACATGCACAGTAACTGCCTTAAACAGTGGTACCAACAGTGGGTTAAAAAGTGCTTCACAAGCCACCTAGATATCCATCAACAGATGAATGGATAAAGAAGTTGTGGTACATAAGTGGAATATTACTAAGCCATAAAAAGAAATGAATTTGAGTCAGTTCTAGTGAGGTGGATGAACCTAGAACCTGTTACAGAGAGTGAAGCTAGTCAGAAAGAGAAAAACAAATATCATATATTAATGCATATATATGGGATCTAGAAAAGTGGTACTGCTGAATCTACTTGCAGGGCAGGAAGAGAGAAACAGACATAGAGACTACACTTGTGGACACAGCTGGGGAAGGAGAGAGTGGACGAATTGAGAGAGGCATTAAAACATACACATTACCATATGTAAAATAGCCTAGCTAGTGGGCAGTTGCTGGATGAGGCAGGGAACTTAACCTAGTGCTCTGTGACAACCCAGATGGGTAGGATGTGGTGGGTGGTGGGAGAGAGTTTCAAGAGGGAGGGGACATATGTATACTTCTGGCTGATTCACATTTTTGTATGGCAGAAACCAACACAACATTGTAAAGCAATTATCTTCCAAATTAAGAAAAAGTGCTTCACAAATTACTAGATATTACTTTATTTCACCAGTTTCTGCTTGCATGGCATAAAGTAGTGTTAGACTTTAGGGGAAAGGAGTGGTGCCAAATAACTAGGATCTCTTCCAAGTCACATTCTCGAATTGCTGGGTGACCCCACGTACAACAATTTATTTTTCTATCCCTCCCTCATGCCTGATTTAGAAGGCAGGGGAGATTGTATCTGCCTTATATCTATGTCCTCCACAGATAGAGAAAATGATTTAGAGTCCAGGAGACAATGAGTACCTATGGGGAAGACAGAAGGCAGGATTTTTTGTCATTTTCTCTCTTCCTCTTGTTCCTTTCATTTCTTTCCCAGGCTTTGCCAAAAACAGTTTCTCATAATTTTCTTATTTTCTGAGGCAAGACCTCCTGCTCGGAAAACAAGAGTACTTAGCTATTAGAATGACCTGTTTTTGATTGAAAACTTGGAAAAGCAAGAGGAATATATTGAGGACGGAAGATGCATGCCTATCTTAGAAGCAAGCCCTGCACTGGGCCAATGGCTGGAATGGAAAGAGCATTAGAGCTGGGGTCAGGACACCTGGGTTAGAGTTCCTGTTCTGTTTTTCATCAGCTGTTTGACACTGAGCACATCACTTTACTTCTCTGGGCTCTTTTCTTTAATATAAATAGTAATAGCACCATCTATCACAGGTTTCAGGTCCATGTACATACACAGTATGTTGGCCCTTGTTGTTGCTCATGCTTTGGAAGATGATGTGTAGAAAATGACTTAATTTCTGTGAATCCTTGATGCCCAGTGCTTATCACTACCTTTTCATCTCTCTCTTCATTCGCTACCATGATAATCTAGTGTTTCATCATCTTTAGTATCATCTATGAGTTTATGACTCTCCTCTACTGGGATGCTCTGTTTCAACTTGAATGTCTAATAAGTATCTCAAAATTAACGTGTGCGGCACTGAACACCCGGTCTGTCCTCCCTAGCCTGCTTCACCTATGGTCATCTCCATCTCTGCTAATAGCAGCTTCTTTCAGCTACTTTTAGCAGCATTTTTTTTTAACTTTTTATTTTGTATTGAAGTAGAGCCATTTACCAATATTGTGATAGTTTCAGGAGGACAGAACAGATGCTCAGTCATATATATACATGTATCCTTTCTTGGAGCCTTCCTTTTTTTAAAATTTAAATTTATTTATTTTAATTGGAGGCTAATTACTTTACAATATTGTATTGGTTTTGCCATACATCAACATGAATCCACCACGGGTGTACACGTGTTCCCCATCCTGAACCCCCCTCCTACCTCCCTCCCTGTACCATCCCTCTGGGTCATTCAAGTGCACTAGCCCCAAGCATCCTGTATCCTGCATAGAACCTGGACTGGCAATTAGTTTCTTATATGATATTATACATGTTTCTCCCAAATCATCCCACCCTCTCCCTCTCTTGGAGCCTTTCTTGACTGCTCTCTCTCAAACCCACATTCAAACTAGCAGCAAATTTGGGAGGAACTTGCCACTACTCACCATCTCCAATGTCATCATCTCAATCAAAGAAATCGTTGGCTCTCACCTGAATTCCTGCAATAGCCTCCTGTCTAATCTCTCCGCTACAGCACCTGCTCATGGAGGAACTTCTCAAAACAGCAGCCAGTGTCATCCTATTTTAAAAAATTAAAAGACAAATCTAATTCTGTCACTTCTCTTTTGAAAATCTTTCCAAGACATTCCACTTCAACAGAGTCAAGCCAAATTCCTTCTTAAGGGCACCCCCATACCTTTCCGGTTCCTTTCGCTCCAGCTCCACTAGTCTCTGGAGCACCCCAGACTTCCACTCCAGTGGCTTCCTCCACTGTCAGTATTAGCCTCCCAAACAGGTCTGGGTCTCACTCTCTCACCTTCTTCGAGTTTTGTCCATATGTCACCTTCCCAGCAAGGCCTTCCTTGACCATCCCACTTAAAACTGCATCCCAATCCCTGCTCTCTCTACCCCTTGTCCCAGTTTGTTTGTGTCCATGGCATGTTCCTTCTCGCAACAGTCTATGCTTTACTTACAACTAGAATGTAAACTCTGTGACAGCAGGTGGGTTTTGTTTTCTTTTGTTTTGCTCACTGATTTATTCCTCTGTAACCATGCTTGGCCCCATAGCAGGTACTTCATAAATATTTGTTGAATGAATGCATGAACAGGGCAAGCCACTAAAAGATAAGGAGAATCAGCACATATAGTCTTGAAAACAATCATTGGTTACATTATCTCCACTTTACAGACTAATAAATGGAAGCTTGGAGAGATTAACTAATTTGCTTGTGCTTATACAGTGGTGTGTTTACGGTCAGAAGAAATCAGGCTCACAATTTTCAAATCCATATTCTTTCTATTTCAAAGCAGGATACATGTGAAAAAGATCCTAAAGTTTCAGCCTGCATTTTTTCTTTCAGTTGCTGGCCTGGCCTCCTTGTCTAGTTCCTTCAGGCTTCATCCTCTGTCAGGATGGTTGGGTGAGAGGATGCGTACCCCAGGGCACAGCCTACAGAAATCTGTCCCGCGCGCTGAGCCTTGGCTCTGTGCTCAGAAGGAACCTTCTCTGCCTCCCTCCTCAACTGGGGCACAAGAGTGTGGACAACCAGGCCAGGGAGGCCTGGAGTTTCACGCAAACGTCTCTGCCTTTGAGGAGTCCTTTGCCTTCATGTCCCAGTCCCTCCTCCCCCACCAGGCAAGCTCCCATCTCTAGTCTTTTGAAACAACTTTTTTCCTTTCTTCACACAGCTTTTGTCTTCCTACACTCAGTTTGACGTTGCGTCTGGCCACATGGGCCATGCCGGCTATTTTTACTGACAGCAGCCACCAGCCCATATGTTTCCCATTACCACAAACTGTTACCTTCTTTGAAACCATTTTGTAAATGAGCAGGACTGCAGACAACCAGGAGGTCAAGTCCACGTGGCCACTCACAGGGCTCCCAGGATTGGCCTGGACAGGTATGTTGGTCTTGATGAATGTCTTTGAAACCAAATTGGGTTGGACAAAATGCTGATTAATTACTTCATTTTTTTTTCCTCCTTTTTTAAAATCCCCTTCTTCTCCTCTGTGTTCAGCTCAGTAGGTTTTCAACAGGGTCAAGTTTCAAAGTCAGGCTGCTTTTTACAGGGACATGAATTTGAGTTTTTTTTCTTTCCATTTGGGGAGCTCACTCTAGGATGAAATCTTGATGGGAGATGAGGCGTGTTAACCCCACAGGGAGGGATGGACAGTGACCACAGCTGTCAGTGCAAAGTAGAGAAATGTATGATGTGATGAGCAGGGTCCTGAGCATTCCCTGCCTCCTAGAAGAAGATGAGCAATCCAGGGCTTTGATACTAACACCTCCTTTGTCACGTGGAACACTGGAATTACAAAACATCTCGAACACATCATTTTATTTGAGTCTCACCGTCTTGCTGTGATATTGGGCTTTTTGTTTTCATTTTATAGATGAGGAAACTGAGCGTCAAGTGGCTAACTGGTTTGCACAAAGCTGTGTGGCCAGTAAGAGTCTGAAAAGAGATTTAACCTTAGCTCCTAGACCACAGGCCACAGCTTGGGCCCCAGCAGAACAGCTGCCTGAGTGATTTGAAACCAAACCAGGTAGGGCTTATTCAGAGAAGCAGCTAGCAGCTCACAGTGGGGCCTGATGGGGCTTGTTGCAGCAGAACTGGAAGCTGGCACTGAGACCCAGGCTCACAGGGTACTATAAAGCTGCCGCCACTCTGGCTGGATGACATTGAAATAGACACAGACAAAGGGCTTCTTCCTGCAGGCTGGAATGTCACCGGATCAGGGCCCAGGAGCTGTTGTCGTGCACTGAGGGTAAGCCTTCCAGAGCAGGAGGTAGGTGAAAGGGGAGCTCGGGGCTGAGAACGAGATTGGACGCTGGCCCAAGTCATTCTGAGATCCCTTTCAGCCTGACCATCTGTGACTCAGGATGGACCCACCTATCAGGCCGTACAAGGTATTCTTGGCTCCTCTCTCCCTTTCCTACAGTTTTCCGGTCCTTTTAGCTTCTCATATGTACACAGCTCTTTCCTGCTTCAAGGTTTCTGGGTGTGGCATTCTCATTACCTAGAACCCTCTTCCCTATTCTTTGTAAACCAGACTTTCCACAAGAATGTCCCCATCTCAGAAAGTCCTTCCTTGGCCACTTAAATGGGTTGGATAGTGAGTGCAGCCCCCTGCCCCCAAACAGGATATGTTTATGTCCCAACATTATGTCCTAATATGTTTCCCAACTGGAAACTCTGAAGGTGACTTTGGGAAACAGGTCTTTGCAGGTATAATTAAGTTCATCCTGAAAGGAGATAATCCTAGATTTAGGGTGAATGTTAAACTAAAGATAGGTGGTCTTATACGAAAAGGAGGAAACATAGAGACACACAGGAAGAAGAAGGTGATATGCAGATGGAGGCAGAGATTGCAGTGAGAAGCCAAGCCAAGCGAGGCTGGTAGCCACCAGGAGCAGGACAAAGCAAAGACTGAGGCTCCTCCCCTGGAACCTTCAGAGGGCACGCAGGCCTGCTGACCCCTCAATTTCAGGTGTCTGGTCTCTGTAACTGTGAGAAATAAATTTCTCTTGTTTAGTAGCCACCAACTATGTGGTGATTTGTTATAGTAGCCCTGGGATCTAATTTAAGCAGCACCACCACCCTGCACATACACAGGGACACATATTCACTAGTCATTCCCTTTTGATCCTCTCATGTCAGTGATCAATTTCCAAATAAACCAGCATCTGGGATGACTTGTACACTGTCCTTATTCCCACTTCTTTAGAGCAGAGACCATGCCCATGTCATCCTTCTCACCTTCAGGCAGCTCTCAGCACATTCCTAGGTACAGAGTTTGTTATTTAATCACTGAGTCGTGTCTGACTCTTTGCAACCCCATGGGCTGTATGTAGCCCACCAGGCTCCAAAGCAAGAGTAGTGGAGTGGGTTGCCAGGTCCCTTCTCCAGGGGCTCTTCCCAACCCAGGAACTGAACCTGGGTCTCCTGCACTGGCAGACGGATTCTTTACCATGGAGCCACCTGGAAATTCCAGGTACTGAGTAAGTGCTTGAAAATACTTAAGAAATAAATGAGGTCTGAGTTTTCTAGCTTCATATCTCTGCCTCCATTCCACTCCAACGCACTCTTCACTGCCCTCACACTTCTCAGCTCTTTCACTTATACAGCCCCCAGCCCAGAAGGCTTGCCAGGTTCTTCTTTACCTGCTGTACTGCAGCTAGGTCTCCGAGGTGAAGTACAGAGCCTTCCAGTGTAACAGAGAGGATGGGAGGCCTGATTTCTTGGCTGACTTCCCACAGCCTCCATGCTCTTTGGGAGGCCAGGGCCTTGCCTCATTCCATCCGTGATCCAGCCCCCAGCACAAGGCTTAGCACAGAACATACACTTCATACAAGTGTGTTAACTCAGTGAGTCCACAGAAAGGCGCTGTTATAGTCCATTTTTAAAAACATATTTTATGTTTCAGATTTACAGAAAAATTAAAAAGACAGTACAGAGTTTCCATATACCTTGCACCCAGTTTTCTCTCTTATTAACATCTTATGTTAGTATGGCACTTTTGCTATAAGTAATGAACCGATACTGATTTGTTATTATTAATTAGAGTTCAGATTTCCTTGTTTTATGCGTTTTTTTTTTCTGTTGTTTTTATTCCAAGATCCTATCTAGGACACCACATTATATTTAGTCATTGTGTCTCCCTGGGCTCCTCTTTTTTTCTTTTAAATGATTTAGTCTCAAATTGACATTTAAAAAAAAGCTTTTTTTAAGTTTTACTGAGGAGTAATTGGTACATATATATAATATACATAATCACTGTATAAATTGAAAGCATACAGAATTAAGTTCTGACTTACATATATTGTGAAATGACTGACTTCCCTGGTGGCTCAGATGGTAAAGCGTCTGTCTACAATGTGGGAGGCCTGGGTTCCATCACAATGGGTTTAGATAACATCTCTCATCTCATACAGTTATGATAAAGAGAAAAAAGCAACTTAAAAATGTATAAATGTTACAAGAGACAAAGGTTTAATACCTCCATTCCTCCTTTTCATCCTCTCCCCAAAACTCTGTCATACTTCAAATTACATCAACAACTAGTGTTTGCCTCATTATAAGCATGCAAATATTATTCACTGTAGAACCCATTCGAATACTGTGATTACATGTTCCTATTTTTTAATTGAAGTAAAATTGACTTGCAACACTGTGTTAGTTCCCGGTGTACAACATAGTGATTTTATACTTCAATACATTGCAAAAGGCTCACCACAGTAAGTCTAGTTACTATTAAGTATGTCACTGCTAAAGTTATTATGATATGATTGTCTATAATCTCCACTCTGTACATTTTCTCCCTATGACTCATCTATTTTGTAACTGGAAGGTTTCACCTCTTAATCTGCCCCTCCTTTCACTCATCCCCTCCTTAGGTTCATCTTGCTGTGACAGTTCCAGGCTTTCTTTGTTTTATCAAAAACAATGAACTTGAACTTACCTTGATGTTGTGAGGAGTACTGGTCAGGTATTTTGCAGAATGCCTCCATATTGAACTTTAATATTGTTCTCATGATTAGACTGGGCTTATGAGTTTGTAAGAGCACGATCTCACATATATAAAGTGCCACATCAGATCATTATATCATACCAGGCATTCATACTATCAACATGATTTATCATTGTTGATGTTTACCTTGATCACCTTTACTGAGGTAGTACACATCAGGTTTCTCCATTGTAAAGTTATTCTTTTCCCCTCTTTCTATACTGTAGCCTGGAAGGAAATTGCTATCAGAAACTATATTTCATTTTTAAGCTATAATTATGCTTTAATAAGTAGTACGCTAAGTCACATCCACCATTAATTAAGTGTCACGACACTCTAAATTGGAAACTGAGAGGTGGGGAGTTTAAACTATATTCCCAAGGTCATATAGTTAATAAGAAGGGAGATAAATTCAGTTTTATCTGAGTCTGCAGTCTGACCTACATGCCCTTTTTATACTGTTATCCTACAGTACTAATCCACTAAATTTTTAGCATGGTCTTATAAATGTCCTGAGTCTTGCTCCAGTGAGAGTGAAATGGAAGCCTAGACTAGCAGAACAATAATTTATCATCTACACTGTCCTTGAAAGCAGATTAACATGCAAATCTCGTCTATGCACCAACATAAACCTCTTTATGTCCCCCAACCCCAATATCATGAGCAACAGTCCCAAACTCACATCAGGTCTGCTTGGGAAATCAGACTGCAGCTTTGGCAACCTAGCTCAGCTACATAACACATTCAAAGCTGAGAGGAGTGGGAGGGCAGAAAGTGCTTTAGGATTATTTTCAAGGGCATAGGGAAGGAATGCAGTATAACATCCCAAACTTCAAGTGACTTGAAGGCCCAGAGGCAAAAAGTGACTCACCAAAGGCTACACAGGGAGATACTGACAAAGCTGGAATTAGAAATAATGTCTTCAGGTTGGCACAGGTCTTTTTCATTTGGGACAAGTGCTTCTCAGAAGATGTGAAGTTATGGCTGATCATTGTATGTACTTCGCAGACTTCATTGTTAAGAGCAGGGTCTGAGAAATGAGCTTCCCATCATTGGTGCGCCATTGTCTTCAGCTGGTGCCATTTGGAGGACAGTATTGGGACATACAACTAATACCCTATGAGCCTCATCTGTTTTCCATGAGGAAAATCCTTAGCCTTCTAGGCTAGCCAGGACTGACAGGGGAAGAAACCACACATCAGGGTATATAGAAAGTTTAGAAGCACCAAATAAAAAGGAGGAGATTCAATGATCCAAAATTTGCTATCTGCCCTTTTAACAAGGAAAACATCCTGTTTCTCACTGAGGCTATTTCTAGAGCTTGGATGAGGACCAGTGAGACACAAACAGCCTTGTGGTCCATATGAGCACAAACAGAAATCAGGTAACATGCATTGGACATCTTTCCTTTTACAAGGTTTTATGAGATTACAGTATCAAGGACTATCATGATAAATTAAAGATATCAAAAACTGTTCAGAGAAGATAGTACATTCTTTTTAAAGTATTTGTGTAATAATAAACTCCATAGTGACAAACATTTGTGGAGAAATTTCTCTCCTATATCATCTCATGGGTATCTTCCAGTGAACTTGACAGGACTATCTCTATTTTACAGAGGAATAAATTAAAGCTTCGGGAAGTTAAATCTCTTGCCCAAGGCCATGAAGTTGAAGCTGAATTCAAGACTTCAACTATGATCTTTTGACAATTTGATGGTGATTATCTTTGTTTCCTATACCTGTTTGTAACACACACCTGTTGATTCTACATAACCTAGGTATTTTAATTAGGTAAGAACTGAATAAATAGTTTCAGCAGATGGATGAGATATTCTAATTCCACAAATTGAACACTAAAAAAGAGACTGAGGAGCTGAAGGAGTGTACGTGAATTCTTAGGGGAGCTTGTTGCCTTACGTGTATGTTTAGTCATGTCCAACTCTTTGCAACCCTAAGGACTCAGCCCTCCAGGCTCTTCTGCCCATAGGATTTTCCTGGAAAGGATACTGGAGTGTGTTGCCATTTACCCCTCTGGGGATCTTCCTGACCCAGGGATCGAACCCATGGCTCCAGAGACTCCTGCATTTACCACTGAGCCACCTGGCAGGCCCAAAGCATTAATATCACATTGTTGCTTTAGAGAAGACCCAGAATGCCAGATACACCAGGGAACTGGCTGAGGAGGAAGAGAAGAATAAGGTATAAGAGAAGCTACCACAGGGATGAGGGGAGTTTTAAGATGGCAGATAGAGCAGGGAGAGGTCTTAGCTTTACACCCCTACACCTCTTGAGAGTTTTCTCTGCCTCCCTCAGGCAGACCTCATCTGTCCTCCCTCTGTGCTCTCTTCTCTACTTATTCTGGATAGCTCTTTGCCCCACAGCTCTTCTTTATTTTGGTCAGGTAGAGATTTTAGGTTTTTTTTAATTGGAGGATAATCGCTCTACAAAAATATGGACTGCTTCATGAATTTGCATGTCACCCTAGTGCAGGGCCATGTTAATCTTCTTTGTATCGTTGTAATTTAAGCTTAAGTGCTGCCAAAGCGAGCACACCGTAGCTGTTTTCACAGGGGTTTTCTCTATCATTCTATGAACTTTCCGAGGGCAGGAGCTGGTCTGATCCATTTCCACCAACCTAGCGCTGCCTTGCAGGGCACAGTGGAGATATCTGACTAGTGCTGGTTAGATGAACAAATGAATAATGAATGGATGACAATTGATGAGATGGATTGAAGTCTATCTTCTTGGGACTTTTCTTTGTGGGGTAAATCTCAAAGTTCTTTGCAAGTATAAATATAAATACTATGTAGAAAGAATCTCCAGAAATAACAGTGATGTAGGAACACAATGGATCACTAGCTCAGTGGGTCTGAGAAGGTTGCTCAGTCGCTAAGTCATGTCTGACTCCTTGAGACCCCATGGACTGCTGCACACCAGGCTTCCCTGTCTTTCACCATCTCCCAAAGTTTGCTCAAACTCAAGTCCATTGAGTCAGTGATGCCATCCAACCATCTCATCCTCTGCCGCCCCCTTCTCCTCCTGCCCTCAATCTTTCCCAGTATCAGCATCTTTTCCAATGAGTCAGCTCTTTGTATCAGGTGGCCAAGGTACTGGAGCTTCAGTATCAGTCCGTCTTTTAAATATTCAGGGTTGAGTGGGTAGAGAAATCCTTTCGATAATGGATCAAATGGATACAGGGAAGACAGCACCACCATGACAATCAATTTTTGAGGGACAATGATAGAAAGAGTTGTGTATTGAAGCAAAATATCATGAGATTATAGCAGCAGATGGAGAAAATACAAAAAGTACAAATGATATTTTTAAAGCCTAAATTCTGAGCAATAATCAACTTCAAAGTGAGAAACCAAAGGACAGGGAGGATTAAACAAGGAGGTCGGTGGAAGAGGCATTTTGCTTCCTCTCCAGGGAGGGCTATACCAGGAAAGTGCCCCCTGCTCACTACAGGACAAATTTTGAATGTGAGACAAATGAGGGTGTTTCCAGATGACAAGCCAGTTCCATCAGCCAGTCAAGGAAGGCCACCCATACTCCCATTTTCAAGACTCCTTTCTGCTTGAAAACAAAGTAAAGGAGCTCTCCTAGTATATGGTTTTCAGAGAAAGCAATGGCACCCCACTCCAGCACTCTTGCCTGGAAAATCCCATGGGCGGAGGAGCCTGGTGGGCTGCAGTCCATGGGGTCGCTAAGAGTCAGACACGACTGAGCGACTTCACTCTCACTTCACTTTCATGCATTGGAGAAGGAAATGGCAGCCCACTCCAGTGTTCCTGCCTGGAGAATCCCAGGGATGGGGAGCCTGGTGGGCTGCCGTCTATGGGGTCGCACAGAGTCGGACACGACTGAAGCGACTCAGCAGCAGCAGCAGCGGCAGGATATGGTTTCTGGTAACAGACGTGACCACAGGCTCAGCTCACCTTCCGCCTTTCCATTTCCTCTCCAGGCCCAAGAGTCAGGGATGAGAAATGGGTGGAGCGTGCGGGAGGAGGGGCAGGACTGAGGTTTCTCAGAGA